>PVLA01010530.1:0-62519 GCA_004027455.1 Hydrochoerus hydrochaeris
CTCTCAGCGATTCCTGGGCTTGCCCCCCTTACAGCATACATCTCATGGCGTTTGCTTTGTTTTATGTGGGTAAAACCTTCACAGCATTATTAAGGGTCCGACTCAGTGACAGTGGTACATTCAGTCTCGTGCAACATCCCGACCATTCACCTCCAGAGCTTCTCCATCTTCTCTACTGTAACTGTCCCTTCATTAAACCACAGCACCCCTTTCCTCCCTTCAGCCCCTGGCACACACCGCCCCCCCTCCGACTCTAGAATTTGGTTCCACTAGGCACTCGGGTAAGTGAATCATACAGTTACTCTCCTCTTGGACCTGGCCTATTTCACTTGGCCTAATGTCTTTGGGGTCACCCATGTTGAGGCTCACCTTGGGACCTTTTTTTTTTGAGACAGAGTTTCACTGTGCAGTTCAGGCTGGCCTTGAACTTACTTTCTTGATCAGGCTGCTCAAACTCCCAGCGATCCTCCTGCCTCAGCCTCCCCAGTACTGGGATGATAGGCGTGCGCCATCACGCTCGGTTTGTGGGACCTCTTTTTAAAAGGCTGCATCATAGTCCCTTGTTATAGAGATGCTTCCTTTTGTCTATCTGTTTACGCAAGCATGGGGTTGAGGTGCTTCTCTTACGGCTGTTGTGATTAATGTTAGGAACATGGGTTTGTGAATAATCTGTCGAAGTCCCCGCTTGCCATTATTTGAGTCTGCACCCACAGATGGAATTGTGGGGCCACAGTAATTCTGTTTTACTGCTGGATTACATTGTGCCCATTGTGAGCGTGACTCCAGAGAAGTCTGCCTTCTTTATCTTTGGCTCCACAGCAGCAGCCTGCAGGCTCAGGGGACTCTGACCACACTGACAGATGGCATATGTCACACTGGCTTCCTCAACTAAAGACAGCCCGCATTCAGGGCCCAAGGAACTTCACAGTAGAGAGCGGGTGAGAGGACTTGGAAGTGATTGAGCTGAGGGTGGGGGACAGGGCTGTCCCAGGCCGTCGGCTGGGTGTGTGGGCTTCCTCCTCTTTGGGGCGCCTGGGTTCGCCCTCCACTGAGTGCTGTTTCAGGGGGAAGCTGGTGTGTGCTTCCCGTCTAAGGTTCGTGCTTCCGACCCGCATTACACAGTCCCTTCCCAGCAGGCACCGGGAAGCAGGCTCAGCCCGCCCGCCAGGAAAGGGGCAGACATGGTGCAGGATGCACAAGCACCAGGCACCAGGCCGGCTGGGCGTTCTTGCTGGGGGAACGGGGAGGGGGCTCCTAGGTGAGGCTGAGGGGTGTCAGGGCAGGCGTGGTACTCAGGAATGGGGAGCGAGCCGTGAGGCTGGCCCAGGCCAGCTCATAAACCTGGGAGCAGAGAGAGCAAAGCTCTCAGCCCCTCCATTGCTGGGGTCTGAAGTTACCTGCCAGGGCAGAATCTTCCACGCCACACGGCTGACGTGTGAGTGAACCACAGTTTATTTCTGCAGTAGGGGTGGAAGATGATATAGGTTATTTTGTGTTTAAAAGTATGGCGTGAAGGTCGTTTTAAGGTCACCTACAGGTTCACTTCCGTTGGACTTTGTATGACGGGGATCCCGCATGCTCAGGGTGTCCTGCAGGTTGGTGGCCAGCCCAGTGCATGAGAAAGCGGGCTCCTGGGGAGCGCTGAGCGGGGCTAGAGCAGCTCAGGACTTTTATTAAAATACTGGAATCCCTTTTCTAGTCTTCCTCACAATTCAGAAAGTGATATTTACAATCCCATTGAAACATTATAAGAATCCCGGCAAGTTAACGCCAATCTACCACCTCCAGTGCAATCCACAGCAAGAGTAAAGCCCTCAAGACATATTCAAAGCCAAGGGGTCCTAAGCCCCATCCTCATGAGGATGTGTGGACAGAGGCCCTGACCCAAGGCCTCTCCCAGAATTTATTATGTTGTGAAGAAGGGGATGGCTGGAGGATGAGTGAGAGTGAGGATGGTGGGAATTACGTGAGTATCTTGAGCTGGGCCTCCAGGTGGGGAGAAAAGCGTCTTGCAAAATGCTGGGAGAAAGATACTGCAGAAGGATCAATCTACATAACTCAGTTGGGGTAGCATTTGAATGGTTTTAGGAGGCTGTTGCTTCAGTTTCTGAAATGTAAACTTTTGCGCCCTGGGGACTCATAGCCTCTTACTCTGAGGCTCGTACCCAGCTGACATTCCTGGAGCTGAGTGGCTCTGCCCTCCTATTGCGCTCGATCTTTACAGAGGGTGCTATGGGAGGAAACAGGAGACTGTCAGGATGGCCTCAAGGATTACATATCAGTACCCTGGCTGGCCTTATTTGCAATGCTTAGAGCCAGTTGAAGGGAGGAAATACCATAGCCAGCTCTGTGCATATCAGTACATGGAAATAAGCCTTCATCTAACTAATGCTGCAGCAGTTGTTCTGTATTCAAGGAGAGTCACTCAAGTTGTTTCCTACAACTTTGACGTGGGCTTTGGATGAAGTCCTGCATAAGATGAGCACCGAAGAGTGGCATAGACCAACCTCGGGCTTCCATGGGTCATTCTGGCCGCCATGCAGAGCCGGTGTAGGGTCAGGTGATGGTGGGGACAGATCCTCACAGGGGACGACTGCACCTTGGCATGTGCCACACATGGAGCTCGAGGCCCAATACTGGGGTCAATGCTGAGCTTAGAAACTTTCTGGGGCCCCCTGAAGCTTCCGGGCAGAGGAGCAACACGATGAGTTTCTGGGTTCCCTGTGCAGAAAAGCTGGGTCCCGGATCTCAGCACCCTGACTTGGGCTGGTGTGGGATTCCAGGGTGTGCTGGAGGACATCCTGCCTCATGTCTGTCCGGGCCTGGCGGTGAGGGGACAGGTGCTTGATGCCATGCCTGGGGAGTGGGTGGGCCAAAAACCAGGTGATAGACAGGCAGGTACTAAATCCAACAGGGCAGTGAGTTGTGGGGAGTCAAGGTGCAGTGCCCTTGGGCTAGGAATGGAGGGGAGCCAGGTTGCTGGCACGGGGGGCCAGGGCCAGTGAGGCTGTAGTAACCGCTTCACTCCTCTCTGCCCCTTGGTGTCATGTCATGTCACCACCCTGCCTCCACATCTCCAGTCACTGTCTGGATTCTGGCTTTCATTTCTCACCGGGACCAACACATAGGCCTTCAGCTTCCGGTCTGTTTCGTACTGGGCAGTTTGATCATGTGATTGAGAAAAAATAAAAACAAAAATCCTTAAGTAGTTCTTCCTCTCCAAGGTTAATGTTTGACATTTATTTGCTAAGTAAGATGGCAAACTTTTCTCTATGTCCTGTATTGCATTTGCTTTTTTTAATGCACCAAGTAGTTGCTACTTAAAACTCCCTGTAAAGGATACATGAGTCCTTTTCAGTGTGGGGTTCCTCAGAAGCAGAGGAGTGACTCCCTGTGACTCACTTTCCCTTTCTGGGAATCCAGATTCTGGATTTTCAAGGCCTAATGTCTCTTCCTTAACTCAGACTCCAAGATACTTAACCAATGGGCAGCCTTCCATCGAGCGGTTCCCCATCAGCTTTAAAACCTACTTCTCAGGAAATTACTTTCACCACGTCGTGCTGGGAATATACTGCAACGGTCGCTATGGCTCGCTGGGCATGAGCCGGAGGGCTGAGCTGATGGACAAGCCGCTGACCTTTCGGACTCTGAGTGACCTTGTCTTTGACTTTGAAGACTCCTATAAGAAGTATCTGCACACGGTCAAGAAGGTCAAGATTGGCCTGTACGTCCCCCACGAGCCTCACAGCTTCCAGCCCATCGAGTGGAAGCAGCTGGTTCTCAATGTCTCAAAGATGTTGAGGGCTGACATTAGGAAGGAGCTGGAGAAATTTGCCAGGGACATGAGGATGAAGGTAGGTGGCGAGGACAAGCAGGGACCCATGCAAGAGCGCGCGGTCTCTCTCCTCCTCTCTCTGTTCTCTTATCGTTCCCCTATTACAATAGAAATGTAGGTGACTTCCTGCTTGACACAGACCGTTAAAGTCCCCTTGCCCGTGCTGCACTTGGCCCTCTCCTCTGCGGGTCGTACATCTGCAGCATAGACTAACTGCGGATGGAAAGTGTTCGGAAGGAAAATTCATCCGAGGTGGACATGTACACCCTGTTTTCTCTCATTTCACTTAATGGTAAACATAGCAATGACGGCTTAGTGTTTACGTTGCATTAGAATCTAGAGATGATTTCAGGTCTGCGGAACGATTGTGGAAGTTGCAGGGAGGTCCGAGGATCTGAGTATCTGTGGGATTCCTGCAGTCGGTCTTCCGGTGGGATCTCCGGGGTGACCGTCCTTCAAACACCAGGCCTATCCCGAACTCAGGGGTGTCGGTCACAGCACTGTCTTGGCCTGCAGCTCCTTCTGTGAAGTCAGATTGAAAATCTTTGTCATACTGTATACATTTTATACTCTGTTCTGTCTCTATAATAGGGTGACCCACTGGTCTAGGGTGCCCAGCGCTGAGGGACTGCCAGGACACTGTTAGTTTCCCTCCCTCTGGCTGCTACACCTCAGGGACAGGGTGGCTGGGGAGTTTGCAGGGCCCCTGCTGTAGGGAGGCGTGGAGGTGGGGCCTCCGGGACCAGCACCATTATTAACCCCTTGCATCTCCTTCAGATTTTAAAGCCTGCAAGTTCCCACTCTCCAACCCAGGTGAGAAGCCGGGGGAAATCTCTGTCGCCCCGCAGGAGACCAGCAAGCCCTCCGAGGAGGCTCGGCAGGCGAGACAAGTCGTGAGTGGCTTTTCCTCTTCCCTAGTGCAAGGCCCTGTGCACACATTTCCCAGAATTGTCCTCCGGTGGGGCAGAGCTGTCCTGGGCTTGCATGGTGATCTCCCAGGGGGCCACCTGCAGGAAAGGTGCACACCGCCCCCTCACTCCCCCTTAAAAGACCAGGCTGTGCCCATGTGTGGGGGATGATACCAGCCGGCCGGCCCTGCCATTCAGGCAGCATGGGAGGAGCGCTGGGCCTGGGGTTAGGAACCCGGGCCTGGAACCAGCCCAGCTACGCAGGAGCTCTGTAACCTGTGCACGTCCTGTGCCATTTCTGCGTGTCCATTTTCTTACCCCTAAAATGGATCGTTAGAATTCATGGGTCTCCTAAAAGCCTGCCGTCCTCTGTGCCCAGTGAAATGTGCTTGCTGTCTGTCAGTGGGTGGCATGAGATACAGCCCCCGAGTGACCCTCATCCTTAGCCCAGGGCTAGAGATTCCACACCTACTTTTTGGTCCAAATGACCTTTGAGAAATGGCAGATTGGAGCTGCTGACGGTGCCCAGATAATCTGCTGGCAGAAACGAGAGCCGGAATGAGACTGGGGGGTTCCACTCCTCTTCACAGCAGCAGCATGAGCCGTGTCACACCCATCTCTGCTGTGCCAGGGAGCAGTGGCACCGTGCGCGGGCCCAGCTCGGCAGCATCTTAGCCTGCAGCCAGGCAGGTCCTTGGTCCTAAGGGTCCTGATTCTGTGTCCATGAAAGAGGCTAAAAGTACTTCCCTGACCAGGTGTGGTGGTACACAGGTGTAATTCCAGCACCCAGCAGGCTGAGGCGGGAGGATCGCTGAGTACCTGGAGGCTCGCCTGGGCTACGTATTGAGTTCTGTGTGGACTACACAGACAGACCCTGTGTCCAAAAAAAAAAAACTTCCCTGCCTAGCTCAGAAAATTACTGAAAGGATCGAATTAGATCCTGTGACAGCCATGGTTGGTTAAGGGTGAGCTGCTTTCACACAAGTGCGTTGTTCTGGGCACATCGGACAGAGCTTCCTTTCAGATGAAGAAGCCAGGGTGCCAAAAGGGTTGGCTTTGTTGTGCTGGATCCCGGGGTGGTGGTGGGCGGGGGAGCGTGGCTGGAACTAGGTTCCTGGTCTCTGGAAGGTGGCAGGGTGGAGGCAGGGTGAGGGTCTGCTTTTGCTTTTGGAAGAACAGGACAGGACAAAGTATCCGTAGTTCCCCAGGCGACTCTCCTCTTGCCCCATTCCACCTCCCCCTGTCCACCCCAGGAGGGCCTTGTCCAGGACCAGAAAGGGGAGGCGAGGAAGTGGGAGCGCGAAGACTGGTGCTTCCTGTGCGGTCTTTGACCTTCCAGGAAGCGGATGGCTTCAGACTTTCCTGTCGGGCTTCCTGACCCTGTCTCTAACCCAGGGCTGACCTTGATCTGGGTCCCCGACTGTGGTCCCCACTCTAACCCACTCGCCCTTCTCTTCTCATTCAGGCAGCCATTAATTGCTGTCAACCAACAAAGCAGCTGTTTGGGGGTGGAGTGGGATCGTTAGTGTGGGGTGGTTCATAAAGTGGGGAGGGCACCCCATCTGAGCTCCGCCTTCTTACCCCGAGAGGACTGGGTCATCCCCTCGGAGCCCTGGTCCTCAGCAAAGGTGCACCCTTCCTGTCAGAGCCCGAGCGGCCAGAAACCCCTCTTGGTGATGTAGTTGGTTCGTAAGTTGAGTCTGGTTGGGTCGATTTTTCTTGGACCAGTGGGGACTTTGTAGGCAAAGGCACATTGGTTGTTTTTAGCTGGGAGATGTTACTACGATTGCCGGAGACGGTGACTACCTTAGAAACTGGCTGGGGTCTGCCGGGCGTAGTGGTACACACCAGTAATCCCAACACTCGGGAGGCCGAGGCAGGAGGATTGCTTTGAGTTTGAGGTCAACCTGGTCTACAAAATGACTTCAAGGCCAGCCTGAACTGCATAGTAAGACCCTGTCTCAAAAAGACCAAAAAAAAAAGAAAAGAAGAAACCCTGGCTGGGGAGACAAAAATCAGGATTAGGCCAAGAGTGCAGTGGTGGAGGTTTGAGACATGTACGGGAAGAAGGCAAGTTTGAGTTTAGACTGTGGAATTTCAGGTTCTTCTTAGGCAACCAGGGAGAATGTTCTAGAAACTGCTGTGACTGTAGACCTAGAGTGGAGGACAGGGATGAAGGAGCCATCTACTCAGAAGTAACCGCTGAAGCTGGTAAGATGTCGAGGACAGAGCAGGGGGAGGAGGCCACGGGAAGGGGACAGGAGATGGTGGGGGGGCTGGCTGGGGTGTGGCCCAGCTGCCCAGAGTGCTCCCTGTCCCGTCCCCTCCTGGTGCCTCAGAGTGGGCCTGGGAGTGGGGGCCGGGGAAGGGAGGAAGGAGGACTCACCTCCTCCGTCTCCCTCCTTTCTCTGTGCTCCGGGGCACAGGGCTGGCTCATTGTTCAGCAGTCGCACACTGAGAGGTACAGCGCGGCTGCACTGCCCCTGAGCCTCAGGCCGCTGCCCCTCAGCCCTCTGCCCTGGTGAGCATGGTCCCAGGGCCTGCATTACCCTGTCCAGTGGGTAGGAATCTTGGAACCTTTTTCTCCCCCTGCAACAAGGGCAGGTGATCTTGGGAGGATGTGACTCTCCAGGGAGCCGGGCGGCCTGTGAACCGATTTCCTGAGCCAGACCTATGACAGCTGCCATTCTTGGCAGAAGCTTCTGCTGTCCCTTTTTGTCCCTCCGCGGGAGGGCAGGAGGTGGGCAGGGGGCAGGGGTCCCTGCAGAGGGCTGATGTGGGTGGAGGTGGGAGGCAGATACCAGTTCCTTCTCATTTTGTTTTGTTTTGTTTGATTTTTGGTACTGAGGATTGAACTCATGACCTCGTGCTTGCCAGGCAGGTGCTTATGCCGCTGAGCTAAATCCCCAGCCTCCTTCTACGTCTTGATCTCTGAGCTGCAGGGCTGGGATTGCTGTGGAGGAGGAGAGGGAAGAGACACAGGAGATGAAAACCAAAGGAAGGTCTGAGAGAGGTGGGGATGGCTGGAAGACCGGAAGCCCGAGCTGTCCCTCCCTCTTCAGATGTCACCAAGTGTAGCCTGGCTCCCAGAGCAGGACCTGGGCAGAAACAGGGTTCCCCTCTACCTGAGGTCCTCACCAAGCAGCCTTTGTTCTGGGAAACCTTGCTTTTCAGAAGGGAAAGAGCCTGGGCGGGTGTGGTGCTGACCCAGCTACTCCCGACTGCAGGACCCTGGTGGGAGCAGTGACTGTTCCTCCCCCATCACTTCTAAAGGAATCAGCCACCATCAGAGGCTGGGAAATGCCCTCCTGTGACAGGTGAGAGCAGAGGCCCTTCCCATCTGCTGGGGGGTCCCAGCCCCTGAACCATGCAGGGCTAATTTTAGTGGCTTTCTGTCCTCGCAGCAGAACCCCTGCCAGCCTGAATTCCGCTCCGTTTTTACACTTGCCTGAGTAATCCCTTTAGCAAGGAGGGTCCCTGTTGCAGGGCTGACACAGCCAGCTGAGTGGGCGGGTAAGCAGCGGCAGGGATGAGGGAATTAGGTAAAGCCAGGCTTCCAGAGGTGGGGGGCCGCCCCCTAACCCCGCTGTCCTCAGCCTCCCTCCGCATCAGTGCCTGGTCCTCTGGGCAGGGGCTCCCCGTGGCTCTGAGAGAGAGAAGCCAATGGAGATTAGGGTGGTCCCTGCCCCGCTGGGCCCTCTTGGCATGTTGCCCAGCGGAGAACATAGCTGTGAAGTGCTCTGGGGTCCTTTCCTTGCCGGTCACAATGCCTGGCTACTGCCCGGGCCCCAGGCCTGAGCGCGGGGAAGAGCGGGCAGCAGCAGCAGCAGCAGGTTTGGTTTGGTTTGGCCGCGTCCCGGGCGCTGGACCCGGCCTCCACACCAAGCTGTACCCCGCCAGTCCTTCTCCTTCTGTTTTGAGCTGGGGTCTGGCTGAGTTGCTGAGCTGCCCACCACGCCTGGTCAGGCAGTGGTTTTCTGGCGTGGCCACTAGTGTTGGCCACTGGAGTGGCCTCACAGGGCACCGTCCTTCCCAGGGCCGGGCTCTTTGTCACCTCTGTGCTTCCTCCTCTGTTCTTTGCTGACCTCCCCTTCCCTTCCCCTTCCTCTTTGATTCGGACCCTCTCTGTGGCGGCCCTGCCGGGGCCCTCAGTGCCTAATGAGCCCTACCTCCTTTCACGCCAGGACCACAAGCTGGACAGTGGGCCTTGGGCACTGTGTCAGGGAGGGTGACACTCACTGTGTGGGGACAGCAGCTGTTACTTAGTGAAGTCACAGAGGATACATTTGAGTCCATGTTTAGTGACAGGGAAGGTGTTTTCAGTGAGGTCATTCAAGAGTCACTGTCCTTAAACCCTAAACACAAAAATATCCTCGGGGCAAAAGGAAGAAAACCTTCTTGTGAAAGGTGGAGAGGAAACCAGAAAAAAAAAAAGGTGGTGTGGTGAGAGAAGTCAGGCATGGTGGTACATGCCTCTAATCCAGCACTCTGGAGGCTGAGGCAGGAGGATCTCTGTCAGTTTGAGGCCATCAGGGATACATAGTAAAACTCTGTCAAAAGAAAGAAAGAAAGAAAGAAAGAAAGAAAGAAAGAAAGAAAGAAAGAAAGAAAGAAAGAAAGAAAGAAAGAAAGAAAGAAAGAAAGGAAAGAAAGAAAGAAGAAAGAAGAAAGAAGAAAAGAGAGAGAAAGAAGAAAAGGAAAGAAAAGAAGGGGAGTAGAAAGCTTCAGAGGGGACCAGGTGTCCAAGATAGTGCGAGGGAGCAGATTCTGCCCCAACATCGGCCTGGCTGCTCCCGTGCTTTCCTGGGACCCAAGCTGGGTGCTGGGACAGGCCAGCAGGAATCACGCCACATAGGGCGAGGGATGCTGGGCCGCAGCAAGGAGTGGTGACCTCGGGGGCCTGGTGGCTCTAGCAGTGGCCTGGGAGGCTTGGGGTGCCAGTGGAGACCCCACCAGGGCGCGTGGCGAGACTTGGCTAAGCCCCTGCAGATGCAGCTTCCACGTGGCCTTGGCGCCCGCTGTCCCGGGGAGAGGAGTGGGCGGAGGGGCCGCACTGGCCCTGAGCGAGGGACTGGCGGGGACCGGCAGGGACTCAGCCCGGGCCTGGCCGGGTTCCTGCTAGAGTGGCAGGCAGAGGGTGAGAGGGGCGCATTTGCTCTTGTAAACCCGGGGGCCCCACGGGGAAGGGCCAATGAGGGTCGCGCCTGTGCCTGCCCCCTGCCAGGATCCCATGCGCACAAGCGACACAGCTGCTCTGGTGTGGTCGCTCATGTGCCACGCTGGCCCCTAGTCAGAGGCCTGGAAGCGGGACTTGGGTGTTTGGGGCTCCCCCAAAGCTCTCCCCTCCATCCACTGCCTCTTTCCTGAGACCCCACATCACAGGCATGTGCCTCGTTGTGTGTCCTTGGGTGTAGTGATGTCCCGACACTGTCCGGTTCTGAGGCTCCTTGTGGATTCACTGGTTCTGCTCCCAGTGCCGACGCCACTGTCCAAGCTCAGGAGGCCGCAGCGAAGCCTAGTCCAGTGGCACTGTCCACAGGACACCTCCTCTGTGATCTGCCATGTACTCCTTGGCACTGGCTGCCGCTGCCAGCCGGCTCTGGACTGCAGTCCCGGGCAAGGGCCAGGGCCAAGGAGCCTCACCCCATTCATCCTGGACAAAGCGGGGATCATCCCTCAGGGAAGAGGGGGCCCTCGCCCTGTGCTCCCACAGAGGATTCACGGGAGACCCAGGCACACATGCGCGTGCACACACACCCCCTGCCCGTCGGAGCACTGCCCAGAGCCTGGCAGAAGGAAAGCGCTGTGCTCCCTTAGTCATTTTTGGGCTGGGGAGGGGCTTGGAGCCAGAGCTGTTGCGTCTGAATCAACACCCGACTCAATCATCGCCCTGGCACTTTCTTAAAATTCACCCTCCCCGGTCTCCCAGGGGGCCAAGGCCCTGTGCACTGCAGCCTCAGCTGTCCGGAGCTGAGCTGGCACAGACCCAGGGCTATGCCTGGCCACAGTGCCTGCCTGATAACCCACTTCCACTTGCTGCGGTCTTGGGGAACCCAAGGGGTGTCATGCCCCGGGCAGGCCCCCGGGAAGTGCTGCTCAGGTCCTGTTCCACAGTATGAGCCTCTTTGTCCCCTGGTTCCTGCTACCTCGTGGAGGTGGGCACAGGAGTGGGTGGGGACACAGGAGGGAGGCAACCTTGTGCCTTTCCTCTGGGAGCCTTCGAGTAATAGTTGTAGGCCGGGGAAGTCTCTCCTGTACATTTTTTTAAAAAAATATATTCTTTCTACTTGCTGATGTTTAAAATGCTGTCCTAGTAACTTGAACTCCTCCTGGCTTAGGGCTTTATTGAAGTAAAATACCCAGGAAAAAAAGTTACATGAAGCTCTATCAGCCATTTACACACTAGAGAGAACTTGCCCAAGTTTTATTGAGAGTTACATAGTCAACAGTGGAATCCACAGGTGAATTTCCTTGGCTTTTGCTCTCCAACTGTTGGCAGCTTCCAAAACAGGCATGATAATGGTGAATCAGCAGGGTCCTTTAACAGGCGAAGGTAGGAAACAGTGCCAAGTAGTGGATATTAGGGGGACAGGTGGCATTTGGGTAGGACCAAAAAGGATGGCAAGGTTTGGGAAGGGCATTCCAGGTGGCGGACAGTGTAAGCCAGGGAACAGAAGCAGGACAGCCGTGATGTGCTCCCTGGATGCTTGGGAGGTGCTTTTTCTGGGTCGGGGGGGACAGGGTGATTAGTGACGCAGTTAGGGGCTGGGGCCCAGGTCCTGGGGGCCAACTGGCGCCACCACTTGCTAACCATGAATCGGGTTTCCTACCTTCACTGCAGCCTCTCCTGTGCAAGGGACAGCCCCAGGACCACCACGCAAGCGAGCGACCACTCAGAGCCTGACAGGTTGTCTGGCCTAATAATAAAAAAGTAATTTCTGGTGCACGCCTGGAATCCCAGCACTTGGGAGGCTGAGGCAGGAGGATTGTTTCAAGTTTGAGACTTGCCTAGGCTACAAAGAGAGCTTGAGGCCAACCTGAACTGCACAGCAAGACCCTGTTTCAAAAAGACACACACAAAGTTATTTCTTGGTGCCTGAAAGACACGGGGACCTGGTGGATGTGCTAAGGAAAGATGTAGAAAAATGAGGCTGAAGATGCCCAGATTAAACTTCACTGATTTCCACATAGGTCCTTCCCTCTGAGGTAGCCAGCAGGCTTAGCTGGTGAGTGCCATTCGGCCACTCCACAGGGGCTTGCCCCCGCTCTCTTCGGGACCCCCTGCAGCCTGGGCTGGCCCCAGACTCCAGGAGCTGCTGCTGGTCACGGAGCTGAGAGAGAACAGGCCAGGGCGGGTCAGCAACTCCTGGGCAGTGTTCCTCTTGCTGTGCATCCCCTTGCTGTGTGGAGAGGTGGGGGCTCAGTGCGGAGGAGGATGCCAGGCCAGGAGGAAGCACATGCCAGAAAGGCTTAGGAGATGGGAGAGCTGTTTGGGGAGTCCCGGAAGGGCTCCAAGGCCAGAGGCTCCCTGGCTGTGCACAGGACATGTGTAGTTTTCAGAGACAGCAGGAGATTAAAGGCCACCATGGCTTGGGTCCCAGAGCTGCAGGACCATAGCAAATGTCTGCTTAGCAGCGACTTGCATCTTTGCTTGGGGGCGGCCGTTTCTCCTGGAGAATCAGCACTCACTAGGAGCCCATTCTCAGCCCCCTGGAGCCTTCCTCCAGTAGCCCCAACCCCTGCTTGCTGCTAGCATCATGCATGTATTAGCGCTCTGTTGATGAGTACAGGAAGTAGCCGGTGTCACTCAGGATGTGGGTGAGCAGTGGGTAAGGAAGCAGGTGATTATTTATTTTGTACCAGGAATCGAACTCAGGCACTGTACTGCTGAGCTCTGGCCTAAGCCTGTGGTTAAATGGGATTTGATTAGCTGTGGTGCAGACGGACGAACGTGCTAACAGGCTTCACCTGCTCTGCAGTGATTAGTGACCACCTTCAGGGCCCGGCTCCACCATCACTTCCCCTTCCTCTCAGCAGCAGAGAAGGGAAAGAAAACGATGAAGGGCCCACGCTGGTGGTCTTTTCAAGTTCGCACCGGTGCCCGGTCCCCACTACACCCGCACTGCAACCTGCTACCCCCAGGGCCAGGGCTGGCCCCAGGGAGTCTGGGAAAGTTCGTACTCCAAGTGGCCATGTGTCTGGCTAAAAGTTGGGGGCAGGGGGTTGGTTTCATCTGATGCGAGTGTAGTTTATCTTTGAGTAAGGAGGTTTCACAGGAAAAGCGGCGTGGAAAGCATATTCTAATTGCTATGGCAAATGACCTGCATTTAACCCTTTTCTAAAGCAAAGAATGTGTGTGGATGAGTTTGTGGTTCGGGGTCCTGGGGATGGAGCCTGGGCCTCGAGCATGCTAGGCAGGTGCTCTGCTCTGAGCTCCACCCCAGGTGCTGAAGTTTGAGGACTGCATTTTCTCTAAGTTCAGCACATCAGGCAGAGGAGAAATGGACTTCCCTTTATCACACATGCCTCAGGCCGATGCTAACATCTGGAGTGTCTACTTTGAGGGCGAAAAGTCTCAAATTAGCTGTTTGGAAAATGATCCTATTTCGGGCAAGGAGACAAAGTAGAGGCTATGTCCTGGGCTCCTTATGAAATGGGTGAGAGTCAAGGGCCCCTGAAACCTGGCTTTTCTGCAAGAACCCTCATTCCAACTGCCTTTGTGGCCTGAGGGGTAGCACAGAGTTACAAATCCATGCTTTCAAGCATCACCAAATTCCCCTTAGCTGCCAGCCCAGGAAGGGTCCTTGCAAGGCCCTGAGCCACTTTCAGGCCAGCAGTGGCCCTGCTTAAAGGGACCAGGAGTGTCCGGGGCTGGTCCAGGGGACACCACTGCCTGAAGCCGGAAGTCTTGTGTGCTCTCATACACGGAGCAAGGACTAACACCCAAGGGTCGGGCTCCCTACCCGCTGTCAGCTGTGTTTCTCAGCGCCATGGGTGTGTCCCGGGAACCAAGGGGAGAAGACACAAAGAGGACTTTGCGTGGGTCCTGACCCAGTAAATCAGGACATGCGGTCAAGCAGAGAAATAAGCCCCATGGAACCCAGAGAAAATTAAGATTGTGAGTCATCTTTTAGTCGGGCTGAGCAGTGGGTCAAGGAAAGCTTCTTATCCACCTTGAGGTCAGGTTTGCAAGATGAGTGATCACAGAGCACCCGTGGCCAGGATCTCATCTCAGAGAGAGAGCAGAGAGGGAGGCCGTGCGGCAGGTCTGACAACACTCACCGGGCCAAGCTGACAGAAGCTGGCTGCTCATGCCTCGCTCAAAGAGCTACAGTGCTTTCGTGTCCGGAAAACTATTTGCGGTCAAGAACTCTTTCAAAGATACGCATTAAGAAACTTCTTACCATGATTTTTAACACTTAACAAAGCAAACAAACCAAAAAAACCACTTAAGAATAGAGTTCATATGTAATCAAAAAATGCCTTTGTTGTCTCGTGACAGTGGCTAAATGTGAAGCTGTGTGGAATACCCTAAACTTGGGAATCTCTTCCCCCGTGAGAAGAGGCTTAGGAGGGAGTGGAAAACCGTAAGATAAGCCATGAGCACGTGCGGGCATAGTTACATTGGAAAGTCATTTTTGAAGTCTTTCCTGAACATGGCTCATGTGCTCCTAAATGATTTTTTCCCCCAAGTTCAAGTTTCTTACATGACATCCAATAAATGCTAACATTGGGAAGTATTTTCCAAAACATTTTTTAAAGGGAGAGAGGTTTTGCCACTGAAATGACCTGCTTTTTCAGTTTACACATTCAAGCCTGGAACATTAACCTTCCACCCACAGGAACTGACCACCTTGTACCCAGGCAGGCAGATGGCAAATTCAAGGCCTGCCTTGCTGGGCAACCCAGCAAGACCTCGGCTCAACATGTGAAACAGGGAGGGGTTTAAAGGCCCAAGCTTCAGTCCCTTGTGCTGAAGAAAAAAGAAACCAAGAACCTCTCTGGGCGTTTGAGTCGCCTTGTAAGTCCTGGGTTTCCCCCAGGCACAAATTCTAGGATTTCCAGGAGAAATCTGACTGATTTATAATTCTGTAGTACGTGTGACTTTTCTTATAAGGTGTACAGATGCTGGGTTTTGAAAGTTCTAACGTGACCAAATTCAAGTGTCAAGTTGTGAAAGTTCATTCAACACCCTGGAAATGTTGATGTCCACACTGCCAGACTGTTAGAAAGCTCCCAACACCTAGGAAGGTGGACTTAAGACCGAGCAGAGCTGGGAGCGAAGTGGGTGGCGGGCAGAATGAGGAACATCAAAAGGGTGGGGTGGACGGCGCAGTGGCCCTTGAGGTGCTGACTTCCTCTGTCCTGTCCTCTCCCCTCTGGCTTCCGGTCTCTCCTAGGCCTGCCCTGCCTGAGAAGAAGGCGGTGGACCTCAGCACCCTGAATGAAGTGGGCTATCAGATCCGAATCTAGCCAAGCTCTGGCGGTCAGCAAGAGGGTTTTGTGGTGCTTCGCTCTGCACTTTACCCAGCATCTTCAGGAGGAACTGCAATTATTTATTACGAACTTGTGCATTTTATTTCTCACGATTCACTTGGAAAAAGAACCTGAGTGGGTAGGAACAATTAGCTTTAAAAAACTCCCGAAGAGGCAACCATGAAAAGGCTACAGAATAAACCCCGCTAGGGGCGGACTATCCCCTCACTCAGGAGCTCAAGGATAACAAACCTTAACTGTCGTTTTATATTTACTTTCTGTTCCTGGCTTTGAACATTATGCCTCACCAATAGCAAGTGTCAATTTTGGTACAGTAAGATCACTCCGTCAGTATTAAGTCTTTCTCAGCAATAACAGAAGCCAAGATGGGTGGGTTTTTTTTTTTTAAGCAGTTAATATTACCTCAGCATTTTTACATCAAATATGCAAACTTACTGGCATTTTGGTTTTTTATATTCTATTTGTATTGTTTCCTCACTGTTTCCCATGGGCATTTCCCCAAGTTTGAAATTTCTTCTGGTGCACAGATACGAAATTAAAGTATTATATGCAAGTATTTTACAAAGCAGCACTGGACTTCTGGCAATACGGGAAACCATTTTTAGGATCTGGGAGTTCTTAATCTTTCTTAAAGCATTCACAGATGGCAATTTCTGTTCATACAAAACAAGCACAGTCACAAGCTAGTCTCATTCTGTCGCTAACATTTAAACTTTGTGGAGTCCAGCAAAAAGCACAAGAGGTCACACGCTTGTTAACGCAGGCTCAGCAGTGTCAAAATCACCTGGGAATGACACTTGGAAAGCCAGGGCAGCCAGGAGCGAACCAGTGAGTCCTGAGAACCAGGTAACCTTTCTGCTCACGCTTCATCTCATTTAATCTGATTTGTAAATGAGTCAGGCTCTGATCCTGAGGGACTCGCTGTCTGAAACATGTGTTCCGATGTATGAAGGCCAAATGTGATCTGTGATTATTTTCTAGTTCCATGCTTTTAGACGTCACCCTTCAGGACATTTAGCAAGTCCTGGAAAATACGTTAGAGAAGCAGAACTTTTTTTTTATGGAAGTCTTCCCGTCCAGTGCTGCCTGCGTCTCATCACGCGTCCTGTCGGTGGAGCCTGTGTGCTTTGCTTATGGTGTAGCTCCTGGCTTCTGATGACAGGATAACCATGAAGGACATGCACAGACTGCATATTCCAAACCGCAAGAGCGAGCTTCTGTTCCATTTGTTATCTCAGCAGCTGCCAACTCATGAGATCAAAAGACGGACCTAAATGAAGTCTACAAGTGAGCAAAAGTGTTATTTCAGCCTCAGTACTTCTCTGGATTTGACTGAAGATGGTTATAGGAAAGTAATAAAAAAGTGAAGAAACTGCTCTTTGACAGTCTGGAGGTGATGAGAAAAGAACTTCACCCTTCAGCTGAGTGCAGAGGAGCTTGCGTTACTGTGAAAATCAGCCTTATTAATGAAAGTACTGTTTTCCTGAGAAGAAAGCCCCCTCTGACCTAGACCAACGTGCAGCTTAAGTTAAAACTTCGGATCTGAATCATTCCCCTCCAGCAGCATTATCAGTTAGTTTAAAATGAATTGTTAGGGTTGGAGATGCCCCTCAGCGGCAGATGCGGGAGGCCCCAGGTTCCAGCTCCAACACCAAAGTTACCTTCCTCTTGACACCTTACACCCACTTGCCACGTGGCCACAGGTGTTGGTATTTTCGAGATGGCAGCAAATCACTTCTTTCTCACTCTGAAACGACACCCGTGCATGCTCTTTTTATCCACCTGAACTTTATTGTATCAGTAAATAGACTACGTGAAGCACTGTGGCCTTTCTAAGAGCTGGAGCAGCCCCTGCCAAGCACTGCTTAAGGACCAGCCCATCAAAGACACAGGAGGTCAACTAGTTGCATGGCTTCTTGTTTCCTACAAGAAAAAAGGAGTATAAAACTGTTGCTGATATGCTGACGTATAAGCCTTAAAACTGCCTACTGGCCTCATGATTCAATTAGGAACCTAATTTCCTCAACATGCCTTGTTTTTTAGATTACTGTTCTCAAAACAAGGGTTAGTCCCAGAAACATGAAAATTAAACATTAAAATTTTCTTAGAACTTCTATTTCTACTGCCCACAGAATAATTAACTTCTACAAGATACAGGAAAGTCACCAAACTCCTAAATTCTAATGCAATAAGACAATTAAAATAGTATTATGGGAGTAAAAAAAACCCCAACAACCCAAAAATGACCCAATTAAATAACAAAACCAACATATTTTATTTCCCAAAACATTTTAAGATTGGCTATAGATTTTTTTTAAAAGCTATGAATTTGGAATCTAGTTTTTAAAAGTAATTATGCAAGAGATTTTATGGTTAAGCCACCACTGGCAATGTATGCAAAGTTTAAATGAATGACAGAAATCTTGATTTGAGACTAATTGTGCTGTTTTGAGTACACTTTATTTCGGAAAATGTGATATTTAGTATTTTCTGTATATACTGAAATCATGAACATTTCACTTTTACTAAGTCAATTATTTCGTAAGTTTTTTATTAATCAATATTGGTAAATAGAACTTTGGAAATCTTAATTCAGTATTCTTACTATACCCAAGGCTTTTTTGTAAGCTATAGTTTTATGTACAACCTTGTACAGTTTTTTTGACATACAATTCAGAATCTTGTTTATTCTCTTGGACTTTGTTCTGGCCAATACGTTTTTTTTAAATCTTTAAGAAAAACTGTGATTGTTTTAGTGGGTATTTTTCTAAGTAAATGAAAACTTGTATAATGGTATTTTAGAGGGCGCCAGATAAGTGCATGTTCCGAGTTCCTGTTTTCCTCGTCACTTGTATGTTTATACACAGCATGGAACTTTAATAAAACCATCCTGGCAACTCAAGGACTGTGTTTCTTTTCTTTCTGAACGGTAAGATGGTGTGAAAGTTCCTCTTGTCCTCTTATTTCACATATTCTAATAAATATCATCTTCACCTCCTTTCAGTTTCCAAACTCAAATATTAAACGTTATTTCCAGACTCCTTTAAACTATTGAACATTATTTTGGCATCTCAATGAACCTGTCTTTTAGCATTTCCTTACATAATGAATAGTTTATAGAGGAGCACAAGTCCCGCATACATAGCTCAGCACCCCACCACAGAACATGCAGGCACAGACGTACGAGTACAATAATTTATTACATAACTCACAGGTACAAAATGCAAATGACGTCACGCTTCAGTTTCCCCAAGCCCTTTTCAAGATAGTGGCTAAGTTAAAAAAAAAAAATTCCAACATGCATATTATCTTGCTATATAAAGGCATAGTGAAACCAAAATCTTACACTATAATTTCTACTTGCATCTGGGGCTTGGATAGTAAAACATATAAGACTAAGAAATTTTGTTTCTGCAATTAATAGGATTTGGTTCTGGCAGGCAAAAATAAGGCTCCAGTAGAGTTACCAACTCCTCTGGTCAAACAAAAAGTAAAGATAAACAGGTAATTTAAATAATCGCTCTTTGTGGAGCTTTAGAAACTTATGAGGAGGTGACACTAGTCTGTTGGCTTCTGCTCCACAGTAACACTCCACTGATAAGCTAAAGCAGATGCAATGTTACGGATTCTTACCAAGTCAAGAACATGAAACAGACCTAAATTGACAATATATTCATTAGGTATAAAATAATTTTCTCAGAGGCTTTTCAGGGATGTTTGCTAACAGTGATCTATACGTAATAGTTATTTGCTAAGAAATTCACTTAATTCAAAGTAATTGATAAATGGATTTTCACTTCTCTTTCCCCAAAGGTAAAAAGGGATATTGTATTATTACAAATTGATGACTATCTGCGAGCCAAGACATACGATATTCCACAAACTACTATTAAAAACTGGAAAATCTGGAAACTATATGTACTTAATCCTGTAAATAAAAACTAAAGAAGTGAGAAATCAAACATTTAAAAGTACTTGTTTATCACAACTCTTACTAGATAAATCCATAAAAACTGCATGCCTTCTTTTGGGGCTTTTGTCTGATCTAATTTTTAAAAATAATTATAAGTGATTTGGTACAAAAATTTTAAAGCCCAAGACTATTATTTTCCAAGTAAAGATAAAACATTTTCTTAATAAAACGCACCATAAAGATGTTCATAGTTCAGTGTGAAGTGTCTACCTAATAAAAATGTAACTTGAGCATATTATCAAAGAAAAAAAAAGACATTTCACTTGCTTTGTTTCCAAAATTTTTATTCAAACATTTATCTAGAATCTACTGCAGGCTTTATTAAACCTGCTCATAACCAACCAGTTCATAACAGTGTTAGCATCACCTTACATGGTGTGTCACTGTGAAACAGAACAAAACATCCAAGAAACAAAGGAAAAACCCTTTAGTGACTCCTGATTCTGATGACTCCTGAAAGGAGCACCAGGCTTGCAGGTTAGCACCACCCCAGTCAAGTCCCACAGCTTCCTCAAGTTCCTGAGCCATACCCAAAATGATCTCATAGCTGCCACTTTGTTCCAATGACAATTTTCTTAATAAATGTCAACAGTAAAATAAACGTCTCCCTTAACCCAGGGAGTAATTCTTGCAACTGATTTTAAAAAGAGAAAAAAAGATGCTAGAAAAGCAGGCACAGCTCCGTCGTCTCTGCTGTGTTGGAGCCAACCCCTCACTGCCTACGGGAAGCGCGTGCTCCTGGAAAGCATTTGTCCCCTCAGCAGGCTCAGCACAGCACACTTCCCGGACACCTGGAGCGGCCTGCTGTCTCACCGGAAGAGCGGTACCACGCCCCATGAAAACCAGCATGGAGGATGACCCATGATTTCTGAGGTGAACTAATTAGGACTCAGGGGCCTTCCCAGAGAAACCAGGCCTCGTAGAAAGGAACCAACCTGTGGTTTTCAAGAGGCCATATAGATAGTGTGTATCCACTCAAAGCTTGTCCAACACAGGAACTGGAATTCTTTGCTAAGCAGACTATAGAAGGTATGCTATATTTAAAAACCACTGTCAATTTTACTAGAATTGGAATAAAAAAATATTTATACCTCTTTTACAATAAAGACTATTTAGATCTTGTCAGGAAAATATTTTTCATTATTAAAAAAGGAAATGATTATAAACTTGTTTCTTCGTTTCTTGTATCTGTTACACCATGGCACAAAAATAAGCAACATGCAATTATTCAACAACTTTCCATGTGTTGAAAAAGGACATAAATTGGAAAATAAATTATGTACATAACAAAGAGTCAGAGCTCAAGTCTGAACTTAGCCAGCAGAGGCAGATGGTCTGAAGAGTTGTTTTCATTCGGAAGTCCATTCACAGTCCACAAGTCTTGCTCTGTGAGCAGTGACAGCCTCGCTAGAAGTTTCAAGCCACCAGCCGAAGCAACTTCAGCTCCTATGGTAAAGAAACACACAGATTTAGAGAAACTGTTCAACAGGTTATTACAAATTAACTATACAAATACTTTTTCTGAAACAACGTGAGGTGTGGTGGTGCACATCTATAATCCCAGCAGTCAGGAGGCTGAGGCAAGCTGAGGCTATAATCCTGAGTTCAAGGCCAGCCTGAACTATACAGTGAGACTCCGTCTTAAAAAAAAAAAAGAAATGGAACTTGACACCAGCTCCAGAAGACTAACATGCAGGTTTTTAAAATAGGATTAGTTTTGTTGAGTTACACAGCATTTCAGATGTGCTGCAAATGGAAATTAGAGGAATTTCAGATGTTACAACACATGGAAATTAGAAGAAAATATTAACGGAACACATAAGACAATTTTAATAGTTTGAGGCAGGTATTGTGGCGCACGCCCGTATTTCCAGCACCCAGGTCTTGCCATCTAGTTCAGGCTGGCCTTGAACTCATTGTGTAGCCCAGACTGGACACAAACTATTGGCAATGCTCCTGCCTCAGCCTCCTGTCTGCTGGGATTACAGGTGCATGCTACCATGCCTGGCTGCAAATTAAAAAAAAATATTTTTTGGGGGGTATTGGCAATCCAACTCACAACCTTGCACTTGCCAGGCAGGCACTTAGGCTGCTAAACACAATCCTCGGCCCTAAAAAAAAATTTTTTTAAATATTTTGAGATTGATAGCCACCTAATCCACCTACCAGCCATTCTGTTATTCTGTAAAACTGAACAGTTCGAACCACAGTCATGTGAGTAGTTTACAAGGTGAGTGGAGATAAATTAGCATAATTTAGTCTCAGAGCTGCGTGGAAGCAGAATGAAAGGTGAGATTTGAGCAACTGGTCCATGACACTCTTCTGCCACCTAGTGCACATCTGTAGACACGACATCTTCTGGAACCTTACTGCAGACTCAGGAGCAAGTGTGCTTTCTTCTATAGTTGACTTGGTGGGAGGAGTAAGCCCTTCCTGAGTGTCACTAATACGGTAACCCCCAGAAGGAAGGGGAAGGAGAAAAAAACCTAGCACGAAAAAATGGAAGAGGGAGAGAGAAAAAAATAAAACAGAAAAGAAAACAAGCTGCCCATATTTAGGACTTGCAAGATTTCTGAATAATATTTTTAGGTTTCCAGTTATTTTTTTTCCTCATTTTAAATTCTTTGGTTATTCAATCTGATTTTCATTGAGTTATACAAGAAAAAGTGTTACTACCACCTTTTCTTTTTGCAAACACAGTCATATTTTTCTTCCTCTGCAGAAAGAGCCAGCAGTCCAGGGGCAGCGGAGCGCTGCTGCCGTGGTTGCCAGTGTACGCTCGGTCCTACGATGAAGGCAGCGCTTAGGGAGCTCAGGGAGCTGCTCCGCAAAAGCACAGTGACCAATAACAGACTCAGGTCCTATCACGGGACAAATAGTACACTTATGGCACATAAAAATAAGGGGCAATATAAATGGCCTATAATTCAGAAGCTAACTGGAACTGACGGACGCTTTGAGGATGTAATTTTTAGATAATCATTTGCTTTGGGGATGTTTCACTGCCGTCCTGATCAGATGTAGGCAATAATCTGATTTCTTCACGTATGCTACCAACTCGTCTATTTAAAAACACTTTAACTTCTACGTCAAGAACTTCATCTAGATGAAGCTAACTTTTTCAGTGTCGGCCTTGGGGTTTAAGCTCCTGTTCTCTCAAGCAGAATGAGATTATACACAGTCTCTACCTGGGTGCCCAGCAGCGCCTTCCTTTTCTGCAGAGTAGAAAATATAATCCACAGTTATGGCACTTCGGGAGTGACAGGTGGTCACTTCTGGAATTCCAGTGTCAGGAAAGTAATGTGAGTAAACAGAGGACAAGCTGAAATGGTGCTGTAAACTTGAAGATAACCTAAATTGAAAAGAGAAAGTACTGAGAATCTGTAAGTTTTTCACGACTTCTATAATTTCTCCTTTGAAAGTACCTTCTCATTTACTGCCTAGCCTAAGACCAGATGTGGATATTAAGTTACACAGACCACCTCCCAGTGTGATACCCACATCATGCAGAGATACCCAGGAGGCTACATAGGGAGGGGAGCAAAAAACCTCAGTTATCACATGCTAATGAGTTTAATCATCTATGACACGTTTAAGAGCCTGCACTTAATGAACGTGCATTGTACAACAACTTAGCATTCTAGAGGTTGTTTTTAAGAAAGAAAATCAAAGTGGACAAACAGCATTCAGGAAGGCTACCTGGTACTCCCTGGACTTCAGAAGTCTGGGCGCCATCTCTGTTATTTTTTGCTGTAATTAGAATTCTAATTCTAATTAGAAATCAGAAGACAATTTTGTGTTGCATCTCAAGACAGTATTATGATGCTAATGATGTACTCCCTGCTAAAATGAGTCAATGCCTAATAAGACCATGAATTTTAAGGATCACTTGCCATGAAACAAAATTCTTAGAATATTTTTATTTTTTTAGAACATTTTTAAATTCACTGAACAAAGCTTTATCAAACTCTGCAAAGGCACTATCTATCTGTCTAATTTGATGAGGAGACAGACAAAAATGTGCATCTTGTTTTCAAGAAGCTGGGATGTCAGTGAACAAAGGTTCTTCCTGGAAGTAACTTTCCAACCAGTCCAAGAGCTTCCCTAGAGTGGCATTAAATGTAAGTTTTTGCAACTGTGACCTTACTATCAGTTTTCATAGATAAACGCTATATATCTAATACATACAAAGTTATTTTATATCCCCTTCTGTTATAAAAACAAACATTACTCAAAAATATTATTTGGCTTTTGTATTAATCATAGGGGAATGTTTGCTATATTTTAAAGGTTTAATCATGAATTTTTTAATACTGTTATAACATTAAACATTGCCTCCATCTTTACTAGGTTGTTACTGGAGAATATTTTTGCAAAACAAAACAGTTTCATATCTTTGTATACAGAGGTATGAAACTGAAAGCCAGCACTCACTCTCATCACGAAATAGCATCACCTTCACTGTTACTCCAAATAATATTTGAGAAATGATTTTTTTAGTCAACTAGTCAGGAAACAGCTACCGCTGCATTCCAGAACTCACTTTTCAGCTGTTACTAGGACCTCTGTGTTCTCTAGCTGTGCCTGTGTCAAGTCACCATCTGGAAGACCAGAGAGAAACACATTAATGCTCCTAACAGTGTTTTGTTCTCCTCTGCCTTGGCATAGCCCCCTTACTCTAGCAACAGTCCAGATGTATCTAGACAGGCCTCACACATGCTTTCTCCTGGAGCCTGGGTCTCGATGGTCTCCAGGATTAGAAAAAATGAAACAACAACTCTAAGGCAACATGCAAGTAATTCATGCCCAGGTACTTTTAGCTGTTCAATGTTAAAGGAGCAAATTTAGAACTCTTAAAAAACAAAGGAATGAACATTCTATGAATATTCATCCTTGAGGTGCTGCCCCTTTAAAAATGTGGTTTTATGTCTCCAAAGGGAACCCTACTCCCCAGCCATTGCCGCAAGGTACTGCGAACACTTACCTGACTTTTCTACCTTTGGGACCTGCTGTGCCTCATACACACAGTTCTGGGAGATACCTAGGTTTGGGGGCCAAATAGGAATAGATAAAATTCTTTGTCCCCGTGAAGACTGTTCTTGGCCAGATACCTAAACAAAATTTCAACAGGTATCTTAAGTGAATAATTTTAAATAACTTAAGTATTGAAAAGTTATGTCTTAAATAAAAGGTAGTCTAAGACTGGTAAATACTACCCTTTCTTTGCTCATTAATTATTTGTACATATAAAATCATGGTCAAATATACTTCAGAAACCACTGTTTACACAAAAATCACAATCTTCCCCTATCCTTTTTTTCTAATTTTAACACTAAAATGGTCTGTAGCTTTGGACTAATCAAGTACTAACAGAGATTAACTCTTTTAATATTTAAAACTATCATTGAAAATTCCAGTAAGGAAGAGCTTATTTTGGTTAATTATACAGAGAATTAAATGATTTACAGTAAGCGGAGGAAAGCACAATAAAAATCATAATATGGGCTAAGTTTTTGTTTTTGAGACAGGGTCTCTCTGTGTAGTTCAGGCTGCCCCGAACTCACTATGCAGCCCAGGCTGGCCTCCAACTTGCGGCAATCCTCTTGCCTCAGCCCCCCAAGTACTGGGATTGCAGGCATGCGCCCAGCTACATGGGCTAAATTATGTAAATCTAGAGAATGAAAATGCATACTACTATACAAAGGAAAACTTGTATAATATTAAATTAGTTTTGCCAACTGTACTGCCCATATCCAGCAAGCAAACTTCCACCCTGTCACTGTTTACAAGGCAGCCAGGTCTGCCTTTTCCCTTTCTCTCCCCACACGCCCTCACTTTTGGGCTGCCTGCTAATTCCTCCAGGCAGAACGTTGCCAAGACACAGGGTAAAGGTCAAATTAAACCAAGCTTACAGAGCCACTGAGTGACAGCTGGGGAAGAGCCTCATGGCTTGACAGAGTGAGGAGCAGGGTCATCCGCGGATTCCAACAGACACACAATGCATCTTGCCCCACTAGGACACACAGCAACAAGGCTTGTCTCTTGGTAACGATGAAGTGACCACTTACCTTTCCTATAGCCAGTCCTTCATAATTCAACCTTCCTTCCTTTATGAAGCTATAGAGTGGAGAGCCAGGAACAGAGTTAAAGTCACCACACATAACAATGGGACAGAAACTGCCATCTTTCTGGTGAGCAACACTGGAGATCTCAGCCAGCAGCATGGCCAGCTGGGTCAGCTTGATATCACCTCGCCTCGGGTTGTACAACAGATGCGTATTTGCTACACAGATCGCAGGAGGGGCGGCACAGGGCGTTTTGGGTTGCAAGAGTAAAACTAATCCAATGTTGTCTCTGTCCAAGAGAGGGATGTCCTGGCGGTAGAACTCCACAGGGTTCACTGATAAGAGTGAAAACTTGGAATGTTTGAAGCAGATGGCACAGCCATCGGGCTTCCTTCCTGTGCGCATCTTATATTCACAGTGGTAACCTGGGAGAGAGAAGTGAATCTTACACGCGGGCCTGGCCTAACGCAGCACACCCATGTCAAGACATGGCTCTACCATCTTTGAACATTGTTTCCCCATTAGTGACATAAGATGCTAATAAGTGTTGAAACCCAAACGTTTAGGACCGGGTTTAACGGATCCCTTTACCAACAGACTCCCACCCATAGTACACTAGTGTGTAGCAGTGTTCTCCCCATTCTAGCCCAGTGAAACCTGGTCATGACACTCACAGCACAGACTCAGAAAATCCACCTCTCCCCTCCAGCCTGAATCTCTGGTCTTTTTGCCTCTACTTCTTTCCCCTCCATTTACAGTATACTGGCTCCTCCTTTGCCTTGAACACATTCCAACAGCAGCAACTTTGGCTGCAAAGGATGCTCTTCCTTACTGCCTGCCTGCCTGCAAAGAAGGCCTGGCTTCTTCCTTCACCTCTTAAGTCTTTGTTCAAATGTCAGTTTGTCTGATTGTTCTGCTTAAAACCTCTTCCACTGCACCTTCCTGCTTCTCTCCAGAAAACTATCATTCCTAGATATGCTCTTCACTTCTTTGGCTTAGTGTCAGCTTTTCTCCATAACAGAGGAGACTTTTTACTTGTTTTGCCCAGTGTTCTTTCAGCTCCACTGTCTAGAACAGTAGACAGTAGACAGCAGGTGCTGAAAAATTAGTTGTTAAATGAACACAAAGTAGCACATTTCTCAAATTTATGTGACTAGGGATGACCTCTTTACAAAAGCCTTCATCACGGCCTGCAGCTCTGATGATGAAGAGGCAGAACGGTCCCTACTCTCACATAGCTCAGAGCCTCAGACGTGGAGGGGTGAGCAAGGAGCAATATCCAAATGAAACACCTCACTCTTTCCCTGACCTTTTGAAACAGATACATCTTCAAAAGTGAGATTTTTTTTTTGTACTGGGGATCGAACTCAATGACTTCACACTTGCTAAGCAGGCGCTTATGCCACTGAGCTAAATCCCCAACCTCAAAATTAAGATTTTTTTTTTTAGCCTAAATATGCCATATATCTTTGATTAGCAAATTATGCTTTAATAACTCACAAATTTTCAAAAATACATCTAGCTAAACTGAAAGTTCTACTGTACCCAGTGATTCCAAGCTTGGCCTGATTTCTTTTCCATAATGGTCTTCTTGAACTTCTTGTAAACAAAGTACCTTGGAAGAAAAAAACGGCTTGGATTAACATACAGAGATGCAAATGTGAATTTTCTAGTACTTTCATCTTTAAAAACAGGCTTCTTGAGAAAAGGAAAAAATGGAAACAAAGTTTTTGTAAACAGTGAGGGGAAGAGGGGTTGAAGGGAAGGTAGGGGAATAGAAAAGGAATCAAGTTATATCACATACACAAATTCTCCATGATGAATGTAACCATTATGTATAAAATGAACCAATAAAATCTGTTTTAAAAAAAGAAAAAAATTCTCAAATTCCAAACTTGAGAATTGAAATAAACAAAACTTATAATACTTCTTGTTATTTATAGATCAAATTAAGGTCTCCAAATTTGATCAGTCTCAAAAGCCTGGCCCATTAATCACATGGTGCTCTCTTACCATACAAAAAGTTGCTTTATCTCAAAAGAAATATTTTCAATTTATATGTCAGACTATGTTTCTTGAATTTACATATTAATTAGTACTAGTGCTCTGGGTCTTAAGAGGTTGACTTCTTGCCGGGCGTAGTGGCACACTCCTGTAATCCCAGCACTTGGGAGGCTGAGGCAGGTGGATCCTTGCAAGTTCGAGATCAGCCTGGGCTACAAAGTGAGCTCAAGGCCAGCCTGAACCACATAGTAAGACCCTATCTCAAAAAAAAAAAAAAAAAAGGTTTGAATGCTATCATCCAGATAGAATTTTCTCATAAATTAAAATTTCAAATAAGAATATTTACTTAATATTGTTGCCAGTCCCTCTCAAAACTGGTCAATACTGAAAACCTTCAGATCCTTTTCAAAAAGTCAAATGATTATTTATACAAACAACCACTAGCAAATGACTGTCTTGAACTCACAATGCCCCACTAACTGTTCCATTACCCTTCTTTAATATCTTCTCTTCTCTCCCCACAAACAATATATGAAACCATTTTATTCCCAAAGGCAAGAATCAAATATCCAATCCAGCTTTTCCTTGTGTGGAAATTTTTGATACTTTGCACTTACATCCGCATCAAAGTGTTTAATTTCTTTCAGAATATTGGGAAACCTGAAACTCCAGTGTAATACTGGCCGTCGGCAGTGTCTGTAAAGGTGTGAATTATCTTCCAATAAATCTTGTGAAAGTATATTATAAGACATCACTGAGAAGTCAAACTTGTTCTCACTGTCTTCACATGTGGGATCAACATTTTCGTCTTCCTGGATCTTGGCATTTTCTTTATTATGGTTACATATATATTCCCAATTCCTTTTTATTATGCCTGTTAAAATATAGCAGACAAAGCATAAAGAATTAATAAAAAAGAGAAGTTTCTTGTAGAGAAGTATCTTGTTTTCAAAAATTCTCATACTCAGTCAATTAAAATGTTTCGCCCTAGGAGATAGCAATACAGCACTGACCAACTGAAGCTGTTATCAAATTGATTACAAAGGCAGCAAAACGATACAGTGACTGACCAAGGGCTGTACATCAGGCTTACGAGGTCCTAGCAGGCCATTCTGGAGGCTGAGACCAAGAGCTAATAAAGCTAAGACGATACAGAGGTTGTGCTTTCTCAGTTCCTCTGGTTAAGAAGTGGTTCTACTACAGACATACATAGTATCTTTATAACCATAGTGATATATTTGTATGTCACAGCTGGCTTTTCAGTGAGATGACTTCACAATATTTTATTCCCTGTTAGTAAGATAAAACTACCAGATGATTACATGAGGTCCAGAAAAAACTCTTAGTTCAGAATTCTGGTTTATACAGTGAATGAAGCTGGCACAATGACAATGTACAGAAGCGGTATTTAGTGTCTAAAACTTTAAGACAGACAATGCAAACAAAGTGAATAAAAGAAATCTTTTTAATATACACAAAAGCAAAAATTCAATGAGACAATTACAAAATGCAGTAAATGATGGCTGGCTGACAAACTCAGCAAGTAACAACCAGGAAATGCGTTAGCTTACACTCTGCAGACAACATGTATTTTGAAAAAGTGATGAAAAGAGAATTTAAAGAAGAATGAAAGCCAGGGATTTAGCTCAGTGGTGTAAGCACCTTCCTGGCAAGCACAAGGTCATGAGTTCAATCCCTGGTACCAAAAAAAAAAAGTGAGAGATTTTTACATTCGTGGATAGTCCTCAATTCAGAAATTACCAATGTGAGTGTACACACACATACACACACATATGTTCACCTTTTATCTTGTATCTCTCTCCCCATCGTTAAAAGGGGCTACTGCTGTGGAAGCTATCAAGAAAAACACGGAACTCTTGGAGAAAACAATGGGAAGAACCTGGATTTAGACATGGACTTCCAAGCATGACTGGGCTACATGAAAAGTCAACCCTCGAATATCTTCCTCTATCTTGCATGAAGCTTTTCACTTTATTGTAATGCCTAAAATCCTACCAATTAAATATTAAATTGAAGTTAAAATATTCTACACACTTACACATAGGTGAAAAAAAAGGAACTACAGTAGTATTTTTAAAAATATCTTAGTAGGATTGTACGAGTATTTTCCAGGTCTCCTACAATGACATATTGACAATCAAAATATCAATCCACTGTATAAAAATGCAAATGAAATCACAACTTTGAAAAACCTTCTGGGGACTTAAGTTTCATCAGATTACTTTTCTCAGCAAGTGTATGACATCTGCTGCACTGAAGAACAGGACTTTTGAGCAGAGGAGAGAAGAAGATAACTTGTATGACTAGTGAGGTCTGCATGGAACAAGCAGTTGGAGATTTATGATACCATGAAGGTACTATGAAAAGTGGAAAGAAAAGTATGGAGAGAAACAAAACCAAACTAAATCAAAGTTTTCCAGTAGTAGAGAATTTTGCCTAGAGCTTTTCCTGTGCCCGGGAGAGGGAAGGAAACCATCCCATTTCCTGCTCTTCACTGAATGGGAGTTTCCCAGCCCCTGCAGGCTCAGAACTAACCTAGGTGCACAGAAGTCCTCCAAACGTTTATCACACCACTAATGGGTGTCTGCTGCGAGCAGAGTCTTACATGTATACAAGACAGAAAGGGCTTTTGTCATGCAAACAAAATAAAGGCTACCATCACAAACAGCACTATCCTGGTTCACTGCTGTATTAAAATATGAAAGACAAAGGTGTAAAAAAAAACTTGTTCATAGTTCCTTATATGTACATATAATAGCTTTTAAATGCATTAAGATTTTTATGTAAATCTATTCTTTTCACATTTTTTTTAAATAACCAGGAATACTGGATTATCTGATTAATACAGGGGCTCTTAAACCCTACAGCTTATAGAACCCTTTGCCATTGCTTTTCATGCCCTGGAACACCAGCCCTGGCACAGGGTGTAAACAGATTTCGCTCTGACCACCTTTGCTTTTCATAAACATACATGATGTGTTCCGATACGGGTTCCATGGAAGACGATTTGAAAAGCACTGACACAGTGAATAGTTTTGGCCTCCATGTACTTCACAACATATGCGCACACTACAAAAGCTTATATACCTTCCATATCAGGAGGAACAAGGTGATCACAGCAGAGGAGACAGATGAACCAAAGAAAGTAAGCAATAGGCCTGATTGGTTTTGGGGGGCACCTACTTATAAGGTCATAATTGTGCCACACAAATCCTTCAAATACCACTGTTAAGTGACAGGTAATTTAGCAATGCTGTTCTCTTGATGGAAAAGCATTAGTGAAATATCGGAAGTCACAAATAGGGCTTAACGCAGAGCCTTTTTTTCCTTAGTCACAACACCTAGGAAGAACGGATACACACAGTCAGGTAGCAGTCAGAGATGATTAGCCTGTAAATGTCATTCCCCATCAGTTCAAGGGAAAACAGCAGCAGCGCGGTTTTCTGAGACCGACCACGAAGCCCGCATGCGTTAGGCACTCTGCCGTCCCTTACTGCAGCCTCAGCAGCCTCTCAGAGCAGGAGTTATTCTTCCCGAGGAAACCAAGGAGCAGAGAGGCCAAGGCACCTTTCCAGATTCATACAACTAGTGGTGGGACAAAAACGGGGACAGAGAGTAGCACTTCAGCCCACTCTCGTGTCACCAGGCTGTGGCTCCACCTGAGGGCATGTCAGATTTAGAAAGGATACACAGAGGAGAGGGACGCCCTGACCTGATGAACAGCGGACACGGATGTGAAGCGCAGTCCGAGGCTGTCATGCAGATCTGGGCTCACAGCTCATGAATGCTTGCCGGGGTCTCTGAACAGGCCTCCACTCATCCCAACACCATCCCCAGGGCAACCAGAAAGTGCTAAGCAATAGGCTTTTACTTGGTGAGTGATAGAATCTCTACTTACACATCTTTTTCGCTAAATTCTTGTAACTGTATAGCAACATATTATACATTTACTGCAATAGTAGTTCAGTGATTGTGTCAGGAACGCAGCTGGTCTGTACCCGCCCTCCAGCTCTGCATTCTGGCTGAGACTCCCTCTCCCGAGTCCTCCTTTGGTGCCTTCCTATACTTGCAGCCTGCTCTCAACTATCCTGAATGGAATTACTTTCACTGGAAGTGACAGCTCAGTAAGAAAGCCAAGATAAATTCTACTTATACTTACAGTTGCAAGGGGCTGGAGTGGGTGCAGGTATGAGCAGGGGTGGGCATAGAAGGAGCCAAGTGAATTGTTTATAGGGTAAAAAGAATACGAGAAAAAAAGATGTAGTCTTCATATTTTAAAACTGTTTCTCAAAGTAGAATAAGCACAAAAAGTTGAATATGATGTGATTCCTTTCCTAAAAGGTAAAACTTCCAATAGACTTCATGGTCTACCTGTGGACCTCAATTTGAGAAACACAGATTTAATAAACTAAAATTTTATTCTGTAAGAAAATCTTTCACTTATGATGATTTCTACTTGAAAGAATTCCCTTTTCTTTGTTAGTACTGGTGACTGAACCCAGGGCCTTGCACATGCTAGGCAAGTACTCTACTACTGAGCTATACTTTCAGTTCATTTAAAAAAACAAACAAACAAACAAACAAAGTCTTATTAAGTTGCCCAGGTTGGCAGTGAATATGTGATTCTCATGCCTCAACCTCCCAATAGCTGGGTTTGCAGGCATGCACTACCAGACTTGGATAAAAAAGTTAACAAACTCCAAAACACAAAATTAAATTACTTCAGATCACTGACTTCCAAGAACACATCCATCAACTTCTAAGTCATCAAAAAGCTTCAGTGTAAAATAACTATATATGAAAATTGTTCTTAAAGTTAGGGTTTCAATCTGTTTTCTACATTCTTTTCCAACCACATTCCACCTATACAGTCACTCCAGAAATAAACCACTGAAAATAAAAGATTTCATTTTAAAAACAATTTCTTTTTTCCTAACACCAAACACCTGTGACACCTACAGCAGGCTTTAAGCATTCAACATGAAAGCTCTGAGTCTATCATTTATGTCTGTTCCTTCACCAAGATAACCATCGCTTTTACCTTGGTGCTTTCTTCGCTTTGACGAAGGCTCATCTCCCTCTGTGTTCATGACGTAACTAGACAGATGAATCAGGGATGTCTGGTTCAGATGGTCAGGTCTCCAGTTACAGTACGGAAACTGAGTTCTAGACGCAAACAAATAAGGTGGCCTCCACTTCAGTGCAAAATGCCTGCTACTGAAGTATGGGTAGGGGGCACGAGAATAGTGTCCGGGCCACCTCATGCAACTAGAAATATGTCTGTTCCAGCAACACCGCTGCAGATTCTCCCATGGTGTAGTCCAGTCTCCGCCCAGACTCTTGGGGTGATGGGGAAACATAGAGTATCTAAAAGAAATAAACATATTCCTTGAGGCAACACTCTCTGTCCAACTATAGTACACAAAATCCTACATCCATTTTGTCTAATACTTATAAATCTCACTTGTAAGTCCATGAAGGATGGAGAGGAGAGCACCCCTGGTTTAGCTATCAGCTTCAACCCCCAATCCTCTCCCCTTAAAACCTTCAAATGGTATTCTAAATACTCAACAGGAAAATGTCACCAAGACTCCCAAATGCCACCTACTCCTCAGTCCACAGCCCAGCAGAGATACCAACCAACCATTCAATGAGTGTTCACAGTAGCTCTGTAGCACCAAAATTTCAATGGAAAACTATAAGCCACAGCAAACATTAATACTGCAATGCGGAACACACACCGGACTGCAATTAAAGCAAATCTTTCCTTCAGCCCTGGAACGGGAATAAAAATGTTTCAGAAGTTTTTTCTTCTGCTAAGATTAGATTTTTCCCCTATCACTTTTAACAAAGTCTATTACGACTTCACGAAGCTACTTCCTTTGCTAATCATTGGGTGAACTCTTCTTTCTTAAAGCACGGTTCTTCTCGGGAGGAAATGAAAGAGGATAGGGATTACTCACTGAGAACTTAACACTCCGGATCCAACACCATCAATTTACCCAGCATCCCAAATACCCACAAAGTAGTGCTAAGGCTCTTTTTAATAGCTATGCTGCCACCAAGCTCCCAAAAAACACTGCAGCTGAAGGGCCACTGTACTGCACTATTTTGGCAAAATGTTAGGATTCAGAGACAAATCTTAGCCTCTCTGAAATTCATCACAAGTACATCTCAAAGATGGTGTCAATAACGTCCACTTGTGCCACTAACCGGATTTTGTTAAATTGCAGATACTGTTACCTGACTTTTATGTATGATTGGTCATTCTGACAGCGTTTAAATTTTTAGCACGTCTTTGTGGTTTAGTCTCAAATTGTTCTATAAAAACAATTTAATCATAAAGCTTTAAAGGCACGACATGGGCACTTTGTCCTGCTTCGTGACGATTCTGAAAGCCAACTGGGATTGAAGCTCATGGTCTGCACTTTCTATCCTAAAAAGCTACCATGCTGAAATAGAAAACTTGGACTATTATATTGAAATACAGAACTATCAAATACAACAGACCTAACATTTATTCTCCGTATGTGACAGTGGTCTATGCCGATGTCTTTGCGCTCCTTCGGGCCCCGCGTCTTACTTCCTTTCTGGTCCCTTCCCCAGGACCTCGCACAGTGTCTTGCACGCAGCTGGCGCCCAGGAAACCCTGGGACTTCAGCGTCCACCTCGCCCCAGGCCCGCAGGACTCAAACCAGATCCCCACGACTTATATAACAGCGCCGTGCTCCAACCCGTAGGTTGCACAGGTCACTCAATTTAACTTTTTTGATTTTTAGCATTCAAATACTTAAAAGTTTATCAGGGTGAAATATCAAATCCAAGATTTTGCGAGCGCCCTTTAGGGCGACGTTAATGTGGGTAGCACAGAGTGGTTTTTTTCTTTTTTTTTTTTTTAGCGATCAATTTAAAGAAAACCCGCCAATGCATCCGCAACAGGAGCTCGCAGGTCGCGAAGGGGGCGCGCAGGGAAGCAGAGCGGGACACGAGGACACCCACAAACCACACAGCCCGGAGCCCAGGCCCGGGGCGCTCCAGGGCCGAGGGCGCGCGCGGCCTCAGCGCGACAGGCCGCGCAGCCGGGCGCTCGGGTCTGGGTCCCTCGGGTCCCTCGGTCCCTCGGGGTCTCCGGCGCAGCGTCCCGGACCCTCTTCCGCCTCTGTCCACCGCGCCTGCCCCGCCCCGGGCCTGAGGCCGCCCGCCCCTTCCTCCTCCTCCGGCCACAGCCCTACTGACCGGCCTCTTCCCACCACACAGCGGCCGTAGCCCCTCCTCATACATCGCCACGCTTCCATCTTCCCCGCCGCGGGCGTCCGGTTCCCGGGGGCCGAGCTGGACCACAGCCTCTACAGCACGTTCGCCAGCCTAAAGCTCCCCAGGGTCCCCATCGCTCGGAATCCCGGCTCCAGGCCTGGCTGCAAGGGATGCTGGGAGCTGCAGTCCCGCAGCCATCTTGCCCAGGGAGCGGCTCTGAACTCAAACAAAACAAAACAAAACAAAACAAAACAAAACAAAACTCCAATTTATGTTCACGGAGCATGCGCACAGTTTGTGAAGCCGGGCGGCCATTTCTGAATAGGGCAAGATTCCCGACCTGCGTTTTATAGTCACAGAAAGAAATGAATGAGCAACTTTTATTAAGAACTTTGGGCAGGTTAGTGTATGAGAGCTAAGATCATAGATATAGATAGATTATAGATGATGTAATTTTACCTCATTTAATGGGAGCGAAAATATATTTTATATATTATATATTATATATTATATACATAATTTTACCTTTTTCATAATATAATGGGAAGATTCAAAAAGTGGATTTTCAAATTAAGGAAGTATCCTTCCCTGGGTTCCCGTGGAACTGTGTCTCGCAGATTTGGGGGAAATGCATCCACAGAATACATTTTATAAATGCACATGATTGTTGAGGATCCATCACTGTCAGATCTAGTGTAAATCTAGGTACTTGGAAAACATTATGATACAGAGGAATATAACTCCCGACCTACTATATGTCCCACTGTATGTTCTCTAAAATCGAAGAATGAGTTTTAGGAACAAGAGAGGTTAAGAGTGGAATATATTTATTGAGAGAAAAAAACATTTCTGCCTGAGAGAGAGCGAGAGGGTCTTGAGCAGGTTGCCAGAGACTCTGTCTTTTCTAGGGACTTTTATAGCGCAAAATCATTGGGTGAGATGACTCCAAGGTGGAGAAAAATGGGAACTCACAAGGTGGGCAGAAGGTGGGACAGAACTGTGGTCAACCCAATAAGGTTAATTGCTCAGGTAAAGTTGATTAAATGAGGAACAAATGGGAGCAATTCACATAGTAAGCGGCCACGCTTAACAGCAGTGACTCTTCCTAGGGGGTGGGATGCTGACTCCTGACTTCCTCAGGGTTACAGAGACCTATTTGGACTGTTGATCCTCAGTACTTGGTTGTATTTGCTTTGCCTTTTGTCTTGAGATCTGGCCCGCAGTAGGAGGTGACTGTCTCTTCCTAGGCTGAACTTCTGCACTGGCTCCTTTGAGGCAGTCCTGTCTGACTGCCTATAATATTTCCGACTCAGCTGCCTGTAACAATTGTTGAAGGAAACAGTGAGTGAGAACACTGAAGGAGAATAAAGTGGAGAGGGTAGGCAGGATTACTGACTTTCTGAGGTATTTGGTAGAAGACTGAAAGAGTTTTCTTGGAAACTTGTGAGTTTCCTTGTTTTGATTTTGAAAAATACTTTTCTCTCATTGTATAGTTATTCTCATTCTTCACAGTGTTTAGGTTCTATAAAGTTGCTGGGAACACTGAATTAATGACTACTTAGTCATAAGGGAAATACAGGGCTAGGTTCCTATGGGCCTCTAATCAGGTGATGATCCAATCAATACATAATTTGTTTTTATGTGTATTGCTATTTAAAGATTTCTTATTTTATTGTTAATTAACACTGAACTCAGGGCCCACAGCACTATAGTTCATAACTAAACAAATCTTATCTGAGGCTGGGGATTTAATTCAGCAATATAGGCACCTGCCTGGTAAACACAACAACATTGTACTGCTATGGAAAAACAAAACAAAACAAAAACCCAAAATCTTATTTGGCACACTTAAATTTCTGTGTAAATTACATCATTTGAATTAAGAACATTTAATTATGAAATCGGCGGCAGGGCAGAGGGGTGTCTCCAGGTGCCAGAGAGAAATTCCTTCACTTGTCTCTGAGGATAAGCCCCTGAACTGGCTTTTCCAGAACAAATTTGAACAGAAAAAGCCAGCCTGTCATCATGGTCAACAGTGTCCCCTCTTCAGGACATAACCACTCCCTGTCAAATAAACATATATGCCTTCTTGTCATCTATCCAGCAGCTTCTCCCTTTACCTTCCTGTGAATTCCTCCACCGCCAAGACTGGTCAGGGAAGCAGATTCTGAATTTTTAGCTCCTGGCCTCCTTGCTGGCTCAACTACACAATAAAGCTCTTTGTTTTGCAAAGACTGTCACAGCATTGGCTTCTATGCTTATCAGGCAGCTAGTCCTTCCTAGAGCTGTGCTAGAGATCATTCCAATTTTTAAAAAATCAGTAAAAATGTGGAAAAGCTGGGCATTGTGAGCCATACCTGTAATTTCATCACAGTGGAAGACTGAGGCAGAGGAATCAAAAGTTGGAGCCCAAACTGGGCGATTTGGTGATTTAGGAAGACTGTCTCAAAAGTAAAAGGGGCTGGATGAATCTTAGTGTGAAGGCCCTGGCTGGATTCAATTCCCTGTATTCCTCCCCTGACAAAAGTGGGAAAGTGGCACTAATGAACAGTTGTTTACAGCATGAGAGCTGAAAGAATTATAGACAGCTAAGTTGGGTAGAAATTTTATAGGCAGTCACATAGGGCTAGCCCCTTGGGGGAGTCAGTGCAGAAGATGAGAACACTTTCAACTGGGGCTGAGGCCCATTTGCTGGAGACCTGGCCTTAAGATAAAGATGAAATGACCAGGCCTATATACTTTCCCAAAGAATTAGATAAGTGGTAACTCTTGATCCAATAAAGTCTACTTAAATATTAGTCGCCCTGGTAGGTGACCAAGACCTCCAGATCTATCCCTTCTTAAAAAAGTCTTTATTCTTTCCATATACACTTAACACGTGACCTACTACCTAGTAATTCAGTATTACTATATTAGGGTTTTACTGGAGAAACAGATATAACGCAAGATATACAAATGTATGAGAAATTTCAAGATTGGCTTATGATGGTCAGCCAGAGTAGGATGAAGGTGTATATAGAGGGAGTCCACATGCTGGAGGCTGACCATCACCAGGGAATGATACATTGGCACCCCTGGCCACAAATGGTTAATTGGTAAAGCCTTCAGAATAGAAAATAACGCATTCAGAGACAACAGGAGAAGTTATGACCTTGAAAGAGTTGTGTGTGTCAACTGTATTAAAAACAGCTGCAACAAAGAAGCATTTCGCCCCTCTGCCCTCTTGGTAAGCACCTTCCTCCTGCATGAGTCAAGAGGAGAACCAGAGAGACACCCCTAAGATCCGGCCACGGCCGTGGTGGAACCCAGGAGGCTGCCCAAAGAAGCAATTTGCCCACCGCCCTCTTGGTAAACACCTTCCTCTGGCGTGAGCCAGGAGGAGACCGGTAGTGTCTCCTGTGAGCCTACAAGTGCTCGGGCTTGGAATCAAACATCCCAACACCCACACACACACCCGTTAGCAACTGGGGACAGAGGTCTGAGCATCTCTTGGCAGGATGACTGTATGCAGTATAGCAAATGTGAGGGGGTCTCCTCTATCTTCTCTTTGAAAGCAAGTGCTGTTTTCAGTTTTGTTTCATTATGATTAATTGCTTTACTCTATTTAATATTCTCTTTCAATTGCTTTTATAATGTTCTGTCTTTGGTTTGATTTTGCTATGCCTAATTGACTAGACAACTATTGTGAAGATAATGAGATATACTATGGTACCTATTGCTGTTATCCCGGTAACCTGCTGTGAAGTTCTGTACCAAATTCCCTACACTGTCTCAGTTGACTTTGTTCTGTCTTGTTCTGTTGTATTTCTACTACCTTCAAAAAAAAATTTAAAAAAATTAAAAAAAAAAAGAGCTTCAGAGATTAGGCAAAACCTCTGCAAAAAGCACTTCTAGCAGATGTAGCTGATATCTAGCTCCTGTTTTTAGCTTTTGTATTTGATTTCACAGTTTTTACTGATACTCTTTTAGGCTCAAGTATCTAGCTTCCCTTTGCTTATGTTCCAACTACCTTTCATGGGACTGATGATGCATCAACCCAATATGAGACAGCCAGCCAGCAGATGCAGTTCTTTAAGGCCTTCAAGACTGCGGGCTGCACAAAGGTGCAGTGTGAATTGTAGCCATTGTGCTGAAATGAAATTTGAAAAGCTGGATTTTTCCTTTAAAAACAAATGGCTTTTCCAGGCTTCCTGAGGTGTGGGGCATGGATGGCCACCCCCTCCTCAGCCCAGATGAAGCAGAGAAGTGCATGTGCTCTCACCAGGAGGCCAAAGTCCGGCTTCATTTCCATAGGCAAGGAAGGGAGGTGGTGAGGACCAGGAAGGGATCAAGTTCCCTCCTTGCTGTAATGAACCCTTCCACACCTGTACATGGCAGGATGGTGATCTGAAATGAAGGGGCCCTTACATCTCCTTGGAGCTACTTTGAATAAATCCTTTTTCCTTTTTAGCAAAATAAATGACCTCCTTTGTTTTCACCAGCAGCAAACTCACCAACCTGAATATAGGAACCGGAATGGCCAGTAACAGTCTTAGGTCACTGAACCTCTTCCTCAGTTCATCCTGGTGTGCATGTACTGATCAAAGCTCCCTTTCTGCTCATTACCCTTGTTCATCTCCTTGATTGCTCTATTGGAGGGTGACACAGCCTAGGGCATTGGGACCCCTAGAGCAGGGGTTTTGCCCTAAGATGGGTAACATTCTAGAATAGGGTATTGCAAACATTGACAGTTGATAATTTGTTGCATTTGATGTTCCAGCAAATCTTGAAGTCCTAGCTTGGTGACTGTGGACACAAAGGGAGAGAATGATCAGTTTTAGAGGAACACTCTTTAAATGACTAACATGTCTATGTACAGAGTGGAGTAGGGATCTGACCCAAAGTTTAATTTAGCAAAAGAGACAGATGCAAAATAAAGGTAGAGATGCCAAACTTTAATCCTACTTTCCGTTACTCCTCAGATTCTGCAGGTCCAAGTGAAGAGTCAGTACTTTTAGTAAAAGCAGCCTGTCAGCCCCCCAAACCGGTTAAGTTAATTTGCTACAGCAACTCGAGGAAAGGCCTTTCTTACATTTATCCATTCCTGATGAGGGATATTGCTATGCAGCCAGGGCTCAGTGCCTGACATGCAGAGAAACTAACAGTATGGCACCATTTTTTTTTTTTAATACTGAAAAGGAACTTTATTCAGTAAAGAGGACAAGAGCAGAAATAAAGTTCAAATTTGCCTTCCCAATCAGTTGATATTGAGGGAATTTATATACAGGTGTGATATATAAATCACACCTACGGAAGAAACTGCTTGTTGACAGGGTGGCAAGAAAGGCATGTTTTGAGGGTCTTCTGTGCTGGGAAAGGTGGCCACTAGGGCTCTTCATAGGTTACATGTCTCTTCCAGGTGGCATCACCATGATGCTGAGCTTGCGATGTCAAAAGGTAACTGGTCGAATGAGCTGGCCTCTTCCGTGTGTGTCCATTCCTGAAAAGCTGGGTCACAACCACCCTTGAGCAGATTCTGGAGGCACTTCCTGAAGGACAGTTTAAGAACTTGGTTATCTGTGGAATATACTTCCAAGTGTGTCCAGGACTTAGCCAGTTTCACTGTTAGAAAAGATACAGTGAATCAGCCAGATGAGAGAGATGCATAGGGCAAAGTATGTAGGAAGGGGCGTGAGCATTCTATATTCTCTCCTGCCTTCCATCCTGCAGAAACTTCCCCATGATCAGTAACCTGGAAGCTCTCTGAGCTCTGTTTTCTAGGTTTTTTAAATAAAGGTTTCACTATATTGGTATGATTAGTTATGCCACTGGCCACTGATATAATCAATTGAAGGTTGAGTTCCGCTCAGCCTTCAAAACCTCTCCTGTCACTGAGGTTTGGGAATGGGACTGAAAGTTCTCATCATCTAACCATACACCAGTTGGTTCTCTAGCAACCAGGACCCCATCCTGATACTCTGCAGGGGTCCCCAGATACAAGTCATCTCATTAGTATCACTAAAGACTGTCTAAGGGTTTTAGCAGTGTCAGGAAACAGCTAAAAAGACCAAATCCATATTTCCCATGATAGATCACAATGTATACCAAAAAATCAGGGACAAAGATCAAATATATAAATAGATGTGGGTATTGACACAGACTTTGTACTTCTCAGCTATGGCAGTGGCATATACATCAACTCTTTGGTCACAGTCATCTATAAAATGGGGATAATACATATGTAATGAAACACTGTGAGAATAAAATGATAGATGTAAAAAGGCTAAAATTCTCATCAATTTAGTATGAAAAATTTTGAACATATAAAAGTAGATTAAATGAGCATATATTGAATAGATAATACATGTATAACAAAACTTTGTGTAAACTTTTTGGCAAAGAGTACAGAGTAAAATTTAAAGACAAAAAGTGCATAAAATGGGACTAGAGCTAATATAGCACAATTTCAATACAGAAAGGAAGCACAGTGATACTTTGGTTTATGAACTTAATTTGTTCTATGATTTGGTTTTGTTTTGGGTTTTTTTGTCTTTTTTGAGACAGGGTCTTGCTACAAAGTTCAGGCTGGCCTTGAGCTCACCTTGTGGTCCAGGGTGGTCTCAAACTTGCAACGAGCCTCTTGCCTCAGCCTCTCAAGTGCTGAGACTACAGGTGTACATCACCACGCCCGGCTATATTCTATGATTTTGAAAAACATAGCCATGGTTATGTCTGTCATCTGATGCAGAGTTTGCAAACAACAACCAAATTTTGCCAAACGCCTCTGTTTCCAAACTAAATTGTTTGCAAACAAAAATATTTGGGAAATGAGTCACTACTGAATTCACCTGATATTTTCAGATTTTCTAGCCAAGGAAGTATGTGCTATTGTGCAATAATCTATTTTGAACTAGTGATATAAATTTCTTCTGTTCTTCAACAAACCAAATATCCTTTGTGAAAATCTCCCAAATTCACAAAGTTACACAGCCGTACATATGTATTTACAACATCCACATGTAACGGCAGGGTCTAAAACTATTTTGACCTTTTGCTCTTATAAAACAAGATTTAGTGATATGTAGGTTGCAAGGAAAAGCTAAAAAATAAGTATAAAATAAAATTTGAAGTATCTCTTAACTCCCACACATGTTCTTTACTTTCTACCCCCAAATTCTGGAAAATGCTTGAATATAGCCATAAAAATATCTCAGATTGTCATGGTAACAGTTCTTTCCCCTGTAGGACCATGCAGTCTAGTGTAGTAGTTTCCCAATTCTTCATGGTGGAGAATCATTCTTTTTTTTCCCCCATTACTTCTAGGTGTGGTGGCATATGCCTGCAACGCCAGCACTCTGGGAGCACTGCAGCCTGGGAAGTTCAGTAATTTAGTAAAATCTTGTCTCAAAATAAAAATAAAAATAGTTCAGTGCACAGGCCCTGGGTTTAATCCCCAGTACCGCAGAAACAACAAACAAACAAAACAAAAACACTTTCTGTGATTGCCTGATTTTTCACTTGAGGTTACTATGTTGGTTAAAAAATGACTAAATGACTAATGATGCCTTCTCCATGTATTGACTCTGCTTATGCCTAAACTAGAGCATTATTTGAAAATCAGTCCTTTATGATGACTAACATAAAGGCATAAGTGATTATGTTAAATCAGCTGTTCATTACTATAACAAAATACCTGTGATAATTATCTTAAAAAGAGACAAGGTATACTTTAGCTCAAAATTTACGGGTTTCAGTACATAGTCATTTGGCCTCATGGCTTTGGGGCATGTGGTGAGTACATTGAGGTGGGGAGCACACAGTGCAGCAAGCTGCTCCCCTCATGACAGTGGGGAAGAAGAGAGGGGTAGAGACAAGGATGAGACAATCCTCAGGTGCACACCCTCAGTGGCCTAGACCTTCTTACCAGTCTCCATCTTCTTGACCTGAAGGCTGTTTCACCTCCCAGCATTCCTGTAAGACTAAGCCTTTAACACATGGGCCTTGGAGAGATAGTCAAAATCCAAACAACAGCAGATGTGTATCTATTTGTTCTGCTTACTGAATCTTATGTTCTTTGACATCTAATCCTGGGCTGTCAGGGATATTTGGGGTTAAAAAAGATGTGAGGGAATCTTTGAGTTATTATAATATTTTAAAGGTATGCTAAAAACTGAAGTCCACCAGGAACAAAAGTTCACCAAAAACTTGAGCACCTTTGTTTTTGATTGAGATTGTATGAATTTTTTAATAGGCTTACATTTGTTACTTGATTCTGGTCAGACTCTCAGATCAGTAGTTATGTGTTGATGAATTTAATTATCAAAAAAGGAAACAAATCACTTCAAATATTTAATTGACTTAGGAGGAAAAAAATCGTTAAAGTCTCATTTTTCCTATTTAACTTGATCATGTCCTTTGCAAACAAAGACAAACTTATTTCTTCCTTTCCAAAAGGCTAATTTGTTCAGATCCTCCAGTTCAGTTTTGAGCAGAATTGATAAGGGTAGACAATTCTCATCTCTTTCTCTTTTTTTTTTTTTTGTACCAGGAATCAAACTTACAACCTTGCACTTGCCAGGCAGACACTATGCCGCTGAGCCATATCCCTAGCCTTCATTTTTGATTTTAGCAGGAAAGTATTTAGTGTTTTACCACTAAGTGATGTTAATGTGAAACAACATATCATATGGATTAAATGTCTGTTTGCACTTTTTGTATCAAACTCATGACCTTGCACTTGCCAAGCAGGTACTATGCTGCTGAGCTATATCCCTGGCCCTGGATTAATTTTTAATGTTGATCCAACCTTGAATTCCTATAGTGAAACCTCCTACTTGCTTATAAGGTGTTATCCTTTTATGTATCATATGGCTATCATATGGTATATTACACTGGTTTATTTTCTTATGTTGAAACAACTGCATTTTTTTGATTCATTCCATATGCTCATGGTATCTATTTACTATAATGTGCTTCTAGATTCTGTTGGATAGTATATTTTTTAACTGTTGGTCTATTTTTGTAATATATAATAATTGCATTCATCTTGGGGAATTAATAGATATACATGTTGTCTTGATTATTTTTGCATCCTGTCCCCCTTCCCTCTCTTCTTCTCCTTCAGATCCTTTCATAGCTGAATAATCCATTGGTTAGTTTTTATTTTTTTAAATTTTATTTAAAGAGAGGGGGAAAAAGCAAAACAGAAAAAAGGGTAGAAACAATACAGAATTAAAAAAAATAAACAGTAAGAAATCACTAGTTGATACATTACATATTGTCTTCTTGGATATTGTTGTTCAAGTTACAAAATTAAAGCATACAAAGTGGACATTCAAACAGTAAGGCTGAAAACAGTTCTGTTCATTGATCCAACAAAAACTTAGCAACATGGTGATCAATCCTACACACTTAAATATACATGCAGTTATATCCTTTAGAGCACTTTCTTTTCCTCCTTTTGCTTTTTAAGTCCATTATCTGTTTAGTTATATCATGTTTCAAGTTGCTCAGTACCTTATTGATCTGTTTTGTTGTTGTTATTTACTTTTTAGTTTTTTCTTATTTTTATTGTTATTTTTTATTATTTATTCATTTATTTTGATGGCAGTAAAATACAGCAGAGGAAGACAGGACAAAGCCAGTTGAGACAGTGCAGTGAAACTGGTACAGAACCTCATAGCAGGTTACTGTGATAACAGCAATAGGTACAATAGTGTATCTGGTTTTCTTCACAATAGTTGTTCTTTTAATCAGGTAGAGCAATATTGAAGGAAATACCAAAATTATAAAAACAGAATATTGAATAGAGCAATACCATTGATCAGAACAGAGCAAAACAGAGATAAAAATATTTGCCTTCAAAGAGATGGCAAATCCCCCTTATTTGCTATATTGCATGTAGTCAAACTCGCAAGAGATGCTCAGATCTCTGGCTCTCACCTGCTGGTGGAGGGGGGATGAGATGGATGTTTGATACTTAGCCCACACGCCTGTAGGCTCACAGCCACCCACCAGAGAGGTAAGCTGGCTGCCTGTTTTCCCAGTGCCCCAAGTTCCAACATGGTGTGGATCTCAGGAAACACTGATCTGGTTCTTGCTCTGGGGTGGCCGCTGCTTGGGATGCCACAGCCACTTACCAGAGTGGCGTGCTGGCTGTCTGTTTTCCCCAGCACCCCAAGTTCCAACATGGCCCATTTGTTAGTTTTTAGTTGAAGATTTCTGTGTATCTTTTTTTATAATGACTTTTTTTGATATTTGGTATCCAATACTGGCCTTATAAAATCAATTAGAGTTTCTTCATCTTTTATTTTTTAAAGGATTTTGACAAAGATTGGTATTAGTATTTTAAATATTTGGTAGTATTTCCAGGGTTACCATCAGAACCTAGCTTTTTAGTGTTGACATTTTTTGATTATTAAATACTACTCCTGGTAATAAAAGAAGGTCCCAGGATAATTTAAGTTTAATTGCAAGGACCACAGAATGGAGGTTGGAAGAGATAAGGGAAGTTAATCAGTTAACCACTATAGGCAGAACGAACAAAAAGAGTGTTTCACATTTCTGAATGTATGCTGATATCTTGACATAAATCCTTTCATGGCTGAGCACCAGGGCCACGTGTCCCATTTACATATAAAGTTCCTGGACTGTTAACCCCAATCTATCTAGATGTAATGATTACCACTTCTCTTTAGGAGCTGCCCTTCTATCTCAAAGCTTTCTTCACTTTGTGTAACACAGCAGCTAATGCTTTCCTTTCTCAAAATTTCTGTTATTAAAAATTGGAAAATATTTTTAGCACTGATAGTTGTAGGACCTTGTTCCAGGACCTGATCCTTTTTCTGACTGATCTCTGCAACAGTTTGATAAGTCTTTATATTTCAGGATCTCAATAATTTTGATTTAACACACTGTGTAGGTCTATTTAGGTTTTGTTTCTTGAGTCAGTTTTGGTTTGGGTTAGTTTATACATGGTTTCCTTTAGCTACAGTATGACTCTTATCTAGATGTCCCTCTAAAGCTTCATGGGCTCGTAGGTGGAGCTTTTAGAAGGTAGGTGGATCTGGGGCATGTGATAAATAAATTGGGTGTGGATAACGGACACCCTAACCTGGATGTGGGTGTTACGTATAGAGCTATAGCCTGGATGAAATATAACAGGGGAGAGAGAAGGCAGGTTTGCTTGCTGCCTCACTGCCTCCTGCCTGCTATGCCATGGACTGTTTTTCCTTTGCTGTGCCCCTCTGCCATGCCACCCTGCCTTGGAGCCAGCCAACTGTGGACTGAAACTTCTGCAAACTGTAAGCTGAAATAAACCTTTCTTCCTTTAACTTGTGGGTGTTGGGTATTTTGTCCCAGCAATGTCCCAGCTGTTTTAACATATTTTAAATAGCTGATTGAAAACCTTTGTCAAGTATAAAATCTTTGCCTCCTGTGCTTTTCTTTTCTTTTTATTATTTTGAAGATAGTAAAATACAACAGAACAAGACAGAATAAAGCCAATTGAAACAATACAGTGAAATTGTTGTAGAACTCCCAAGCAGGTTACTGGGATAACAGTAATAGGTACCATAGAATATCTTGTGGTCTTTACAATAGTTGTCCTTTCAATTAGATATAGTAAAATCAAACCAAATACAGGACATCAAAAAACCTATCAAAACAGAGTATTAAACAGAATAATATAATTAAAACAAAGCAAAACAGTGAAAACAATATTTGCCTTCAAACAGTTGGTAGAAGGAAATTCCCCATATTTGCTATATTACATACAATTACCCTCCCAAGAGATGCTCAGACCTCTGGCTCCCATTTGCTAACGGGGGTGGGGTGGGGTGTGAGATGTTTGATTCTCAGCCTGTTCGCGGATAAGCTCACGACTCCCTATCAGGGAGGCCAGTGGGTTGCTTTGTTGCCCAGCACCCTAAGTTCCAACATGGAGCGGATTGCAGGAGACGCTGGCTGGTTCTCTCCCTGGTCTCCTGCCACTCGCTTGAGCCGCGGCTGCTTACCAGGTAGGCGAGCAGGTTGCCCAGTGCCCTAAGTTCCAAAATGGCATGGATCTCGGGAGATGCTAGCTGGCTGGTTCTCTCTCTGGGTCCCCCACTGCTCGCTCGAGCTGTGGCTGCTTACCAGGGAGGTGAGTGGATTGCTTTGTTGCTCAGCGCCCTAATTTCCAACATGGAGTGGATCTCAGGAGATGCTGGATGGCTGGTTTTCTCCCTGGGTTGTCTGCTGCTCGCTTGAGCCACGGCTGCTTACTAGGGAGGTGAGCCCTCCTGTGCTCTTCATGAACATAGTTTTTGATCGTTTTTTTCTTCTTGTGTATGGATATTTGCTTTCCCCTTCCTTCCTGCCTTATAGATTGTTGTTGGAAAATGGACATTCTGAGTTTTACAGTATAACAAATCTGAAAATTAGATTTTATCTCTTTCTCAGGGCTCACTGTACAGATTAGTGTAGTGATTAGAGAGTTTTGAGAAAATAAAAGGAAAATTATAATGAAAGCAACATTGAAACATTCTCAAAATTGAGTTATAGGATATGATGGAGTCAGAATTTAATCATTTCCAGCTGCTTCCTGGAATATGAACTTTAATCATCTCCATTCTTTGATCACAGGCCCCTGGAATGATCTAAGTGGACAGTTACTTTGTGCCCAGAAGCTCAAGATGCATATCAAGAGATAATTGGACTCTTGTTTTATGGACATGTCCATTTTGGTTGTATACAGAACTTTCTTCATCTTCTAAGCTCACATAGTTCTTGTTTCTTCTCAACATACAACAGCCCATCCATGCATAAACTCCTTTTTCTATCTTCCTCAAAACATGGATTTAGAGACATCTGTGTGTTTCATTGCTTAGACAAAATAACCTAATACTCAAAGTTAAAGGTGAAAAGGTTTATTTAGCTCATTTTTTTTTCTTCAGTACCAGGGATCAAATTCATGACCTCGTACTTGCCAGGCAGGCATTTTTACCACTGAGCTAAACCTCCAGCCCCTAGCTCATAGTTTGTAAAGATTTTGGTTCATATTGGCTGACTCCAAGGCAGGGTGGCACATGGCAGAGGAGCAACAGTTCATGGCAGCAGAAGACAGCAAAAACAAGAGAGCACAAGGCAAGCCTCTTTCTGTCCCTTATATTGTATGAGGCTACCTCCCCAGCAGGATTAGCACTCACACCTTTACTCCCAGCATTGGACCATGAATCAATCACATACTCTAGATTCAGCCACCTCTGAAAAGTCCACCCCCCACCCAATGACTGCAAGAGGTTTTGGGGGGACATCTAGACATAAATCATAACACTGTCTTCATGTTTCTCAAGTTGCTATTCCTAAACATCCCCCACCCACACAATTATTCTAGCCATATATGGTTGCATATATCTGTAATTTCAGCTACTGGGGATGTGGAAGCAGAAGGATTGCAAGCGTAAGGCCAGTCTTGGTAGGCTAGTGAGATCCTGTCCCAAACTACAGTATGTAAACAAATAAATAAAAGTTTAAAACGGAAGAATACCTCTGGGTGCATTTCCTCCCATTGAGAGAAAAGTCCTCTTACTTTTGTAGTTTCTGAGCTTGAAATGATTGACAGTTTCTTCTTCTTCTTTTTTTTTTTTTTTGAGACAGTCTCATTATGTAGTCCAGACTGGTCTTGAACTTACTATGTAACTTTGGCTAACCTCAAACTTGCATCAATCCTCCTGCCTCAGTGTCTCAAGTGTTGGGATTATGGATGTGTTATTACCATGTCCAGTATATCACTGGGAATTTCCAAATAAATTTTGTAATCTGTTTTGTATAGACAAAGTCAGAGATTTTCTTAGATGCTTGGAACAAAAACAAAAACTTTCTTGGTCTTTGCAGAAGGGTTCTGTTTGCATGTTGGGGATTGCCTTTAATACTCAGTGAGATAATTTACAACTTTACTTTGCTTTCTCTTTTTGTTTATGCCTCAAGGTTAGCTAGGTAAGACCATTTAAAGGCCTTCTCAGGGCTTGTTGGAGCATGTGCACAGCCCTGTTCATATGCATAGTCTTCTAGATTCTCAGCAATATGTTGGATCTTTGCTTCTAATTCTTCAGTCTTTCATATTAGGCTTCTTGGGCAGCCTACCCTTTGCTGAATTATCTACTCTCCCAAACAGCAGTAAGTAAAATATTTACCTGTACATACAGTATTTTTGAAAAATGCCTCCTGTTTAGAAGCTTTAACTGGGGTTAGGTTACACAAAAATCTAAACTTTTGGAGACACTTGAGAAGTAAAAACAGTTAATATTTTGTGAGATCTCTTGTGCAATCTCTGGTCTTGGTACCAGGAATGTAGTGTATTTTCAAGCATATACTTAAGCTGAGGAGTTGATTCTGAGTTCTCGTCAGTTTTTAAAATTGCTTATAGTGAATAGTGGAACTCTGGAGCTCCTTCACCATTTCCGCTTATTGTGATTTTAATAGTTATTTACTTAAGGATCAAAGTTACAGGAAATGAGTACCCATCATTTTGGCCTGCCTGGACTGCACAGAGTGAAGAACAACTGCCATGGGCCACATAAAATATATAATCTAGTTAATGCATATAAGAACTAAATTTTCCTTTTTTATATTTTAACTTAAATTTTTTTTTATGAAACTACAACACAAACCCCAACTTGTTTTCAAATCCATTTTATTTCAAGGAGAAAAAGAAAAAAAGAACAAACTAAGACAAAATTTCAAAACATGTCAATCAGGGAGCAACAATGGTATATAAATTGTGCATTTTCCTCCCCAAATCATTCACCCAAAGCACAAGACATCTGCCTTCAATTGTCTGAACAACACCAGCACAAATCCTTCTCTGCACTGAACTGAGAAATCAGTAGTGTAACTATCTTATTTTTAAATACATATACATATACGTATGTTGTTTCAGCTTCTCACACCGAGACAATATGTGTTTACATGTGTGTCTTATTTAGTTCACTAATGAGTATGGTCTCAAGTTGTATCCATGTATCTATAAAAGTCTCCAGTTTACCCTTCTTTATGGCTGAGTAGTATAAAAATACCAAATTGTTTTTATCCATTCTTCAGTAGATGGGCATTTAGGTTGTTTCCAAGATCTGGCTATTACAAATTGTGCTGCTATAAACATGGGTGCACATATATGGCTGTAGTTTGATGTTTTTAATTGTTTTGGGAAGACACCCAGAAGGGGAATAGCTGGGTTGAATGGTCCTAGCTTTTTGAGGAATCTCCACACTAATTTCCACAGTGCTTACACCAGTCTACAGTCCCACCAACAGTGGAGAAGGGTTCCTTTTTCCCCACAGCCCCTCTAAGATTTATTATTGCTTGATTTCTTGATACTAGCTATTCTTTCTTGGGTGAGGTGGAATCTCCGTGTTGTTTTACTTAACAAACCCCAACTTAATAAATAAAAAACTTACATGTCTGATTAATAATCCCTGCCTTCGAATGTGGGTAGTTTCAAATAGTATCATCAGTAATCTCTGTTTTACTCTCCCAAGCAGACATGAGCATGGCAAAAGGGAATCGTCTAGCTGTGGACAGCGACCAGCTGAGACTGAAAACAGTTGTGAATTTGGAATTCTCATCCCCACAGATACAGGTTCCAGATCTCAGACTCTGGGGTGGGGGCCGGTGTTGCTGGGGCTTGCTGCGCAGCAGTATGGAAAGATAGGGGTGGAAGATTGGTCTTACGAAGAAGGAAGGGACGCGTCCACCAGGGCTGAGGCACTGCGCTGGGTACCGGAAATGACAGATCCTGGGGAGGGAAGGAAAGAAGGTGCTAGGCCGGGTAACCCTCCATCCCTGGGCTCTGTGGGTGCAGGGATGGAGGGGTACCGGGCGGGGCTCTGGGAGGATCAGCGCTCTCGCGGGCGTGGCGCGACCACAGCAACTCCCAGCAAATCTAGAAAGTGACGGAGCGAGCGAACAAGGACACCTCGTGCGGACGTCTCAGGTCTCAGCTACCACGACCACGGAGGTACAGACGCGACTCCCTCTTTACTGCAATCCCAGGCCGAGCCCCGCCGGAAGCTGGCGCGGGGTCTCCTCCGCCGGGGTGCGGGACCCGGAATCGCTCCTCCCGACCCGGAAACAGAACCGCGCGGCGGAGGCGCCGCCGTGGAGCCACCGCCCCCTTGTCGCTCGGCGGCCGAGTGGGTGCCGGGACCGCGGTGGCACTGGGTCGCCCCGATGACTCCGGGCTGGCGGCGGCGGCGGCAGCGGCAGAGACGGAGGGACGATGACAGCTCCCCGGGAACGCAGTGCCGACCTGGCTCGTTTCTACACTGTCACCGAGCCCCGGCGACATCCCAGGGGCTACACTGTGTATAAGGTCACCGCCCGGGTGAGTGGTGGTGTCGGGCTGGGGACGAAGCCGAGGTCAGGACCGGAGGGGCGGTGCTGAGGACGCTGGGGTGCGCGGACTCGCTCGGAGCCGGGACTGGCGCGGGGCGCGCCTCGCGGCGGGACGCCCGTGGGGAACGGGCAGGGCGGCGGCAGTAGCCGTGCGCGGTGTGCCCAGCTCCGCTGGGGCAGGTCGCGGTGCAGCTCCCCATTCTGGTTTTCAATTGATGACTCAGCCGCTGTCCCAATTGGACTTTCTCTTACAACGAAATTTGCAGAAGTAGTTTTGCTTGCACTGCAGGAATAAGGCACACTTTGAAAAAATTAACTTATTTATTTTCTGGCTTATGTAATAGAAGGCATTTTTTCTCTGAACCCTTTTTTTCATCGTCAGGTTTGCTTGGAGGCTCGTTACATTCTTGGGAAAGATATCAGTGCTAGGCCCACAGCCTCGGACCTGTGTATCCGGGCTGTGTGTCTGCCTAGAGCTTTTCATGGTTTGCAGTAGGAGACTGATAAGATGTTCTGAGGTACATTATGTGAGGGGACGTTTAAAAGTTGTGAGGCTGCTTTGCATGAACGGATCCAAATTTTGCTACTACTTTTTGGTTTATCTTTGCTCATCTTGAGTTGTCGAGTCTGCATTTTCCTAACAGAAGAGGAAAAATAGTAGCATCAAATAAGTGTGTATGTATGTAATGAATAATGCTGAACATTTTGTACACATTGTCCAATTTAATTCTCATTTTAATAATGAGGAAATTGAGTTTCGAGGACATTTAGTAATTTGCCCTACTTTGCATCACACACAGTAGCGGGTGTGAGATTTAGAACTATCTCCGCCTAACTCCAGGGTACAGAATATGTCACAAATTAATTTTAACATTATTCATCTTTAAAGACGAGAGATACAGATTAAGTAATAACACTGCAGCATGCCTTTGAAAAACGTCGCTATTCTTGTTTAATAGAGAGCTCAGGAAATAGACTGAGAAAAACCTTAAAGGTTAAGCAGGTTTGGGTAAGGAAGGTCTGGGCCCAGGGCGTGGCACGTGGTATATGGAAATGATGCACAGACAGACAGATAAGATGGTACTATGAGCGTATTTGTTTAAAGATAAGGCGACAAGGTCTGGTTATTGCGGATTGATTCATTGCGACTAGAGAGAGTTTTTTTTTTTTTTTTTTTTGTGCCAGGGATTGAACTCACAACCTTGCGTTTGCCAAGCAGGCACTTACACTGCTGAGCTAAACCCCCGGCCCGAATACAGAAAATTTTGCTGCTCCCTGTTTGCAAGTAAGGTGGCCACACAGGTGGCGTGTTAGTTTCAGGTTGTGCATGAAATTTTATGACATTGTGGGATTCTTATTAAACCCTCTTGAAATCTTTTTGAGTCAAGGAGACCTTCATAAATACAGATGTCAGCGTCATAGCAGATTTATGGGATCAGAAGAAGGTTCAGCAGACATGATGTTCCTCTTAGCACCATCCTGTTCGCTCCTTAGTGTAACACTTAGCAGAATCGCGTTAGTCAGCTTGCATGTTGGTCCCTCTTGGTAGATTTAGAGTAGATCTCTATCACTGTGGACAGTTTTTCTTATTCACTGAGGCAGGCGCATGGTGCATGGTGCCTAAGAGCACGGTTGAATGTTAGCCTTTCCATGGTAGACAGGGTACCCAGTGAGTGTTCAGTTCCAGGCACTAACACTCTGAAGGATACAAGCTGATAGAGCATGGAACTTCCTTTTGGGGATACTGAGAGCAGAACGGAATTTCCAGCACCTAAAGAAGTATAGTAGTACAGGAAAGTTTAAGTGTCACCAGACACTGCAGAGGAGATCTGTGCAAATTCAGCAGGCAGATTGCTTCTGGTTCAGGAAGTCAGGGAATATGTACCAGATAGGAGAAGTGGTGAAGGATGGGAAGAATCCAGAAAGAGAGAAGCACAAAAGGTAGAAGCACTGAAGTTAGGTGTCATACCCTGTGTATGGAGCACTGAGTGTGATAATTATTTGTATTTTGCTTTACAAAAGTGAAAGCTAACCAAATTCTAAATATCTTAAGCTGTGAACTATTTTTTGAACTAATTTTTATGACAAGATAAATTAGAAGATGAAGTAGTACATTGCCCTAGAAGTAACCAAATGCATATAATATGGATGGATGCTCCATATTGTGTGGTTATTTGAACTTGAAAATGGCTCACATTGCCTTTTTTTCCCTTGTAAATGTTCATGTCCTCATTTATTGCTTAAATTACAGATTTAAAAAAAAAATTAAAGCTTGAGGGTCAACATGGAGATCTACTTCAAAAATAACTGTGCTTATTATTATAAAACAAGTAAAATACTTATTATGTTTTAAGACTTAAGGAGAAAAACATATTTGCTCAGGAGAATTAATCAGGTAAACATTATTCTCCTGAGAACTTTAAGAGATAAGAATGAGGAGTGTTTTCTGTATGTTTCCTACTCCTGATTTAATTCTAGCTTTAAGGAACAATTTTTATGCTGTTATTCATGACCTTTGCAGTGTTATTTCTATAGGAGTAGAATTAGAATCATTGGAAGTACCAATGTGAAATGTTGTTAGATAGCATAAAAACTCATCTTTTAAATCACTTTACTTTTTGCAGTTTTCTGGAACTGGAGGCTTAGATAACTTTGTGGCTAGTTACAAGCATGTTAATAGTTTCTTGGTTGCTTCTTAATTTTTATCTAAAGTGAGTAGTCTTACTTAGAACTGGAAACTTCTTACGTAAATTTTCTTTGGTATTTTAGTTGAAGGAGATGCAGATGTAAAATATCCGTGTTTTGGTTGTTTCATCGTGGTAAGTTTGCACAGTTCACAGATTATAATGAACCTTTCTCAAGAATGTTATGTGAATGGTTAATTCTTGCGTGTGTCCTTCTCATGAGTATGGAAAGCAAACGGTGTGTTTTGGTTCTTAAAAGACAGTGCTTGTTGCCTTAAGGCTTATGTGTTTTGGGCATAATTTATGCAGTGAAATTCACGATTTTAAGTACACGAATTGATGAGTTTTAACAAGTACATGTAGTTGTGTAACCGCTACCGCCGCATCACTGCACAAGGCTCCTCGTGCTCCTTTGTCATCAGTTTCCTCTCGCCCTGTTTCTCAGTAACACTGGTTTGCTGTCACTATAGAGTTGCATTTTCTAGAATTCTGTAGGAAAGGAATGGTACAGTATGTACTTTGTTTTTTGGCTTGGTGCATCCATTTAGAATTATTTGAGAGTCATCCATCTTATGTGTTCTCAGTCTCTCATCAGCTAGTATTGCATTGGTTTTCTAACATGTTTCCCATTGATGGACACTTGGGATGTTTCTACTTTGGTTATTATGGACACAGTTATTATGAACATTTATGTTCAGGTCTTCATACAGATATTTGATTTCATTTTTCTTGCTACCTCTTTACCTTGTTTACTGTAGCTTCATACCAAATCTTGAAATCAGGTGGTACAAGTACGCTTTCTTTTCAAAATTTGTATTTTGGCTAGTCTTTTCACGTGAAATTGAGAATAAGCTAGTTGGATTCTAAAAAAAAAAAGATTCTGCCCTGATTTTGATTGGGATTATGTAAGAAATGTAGATTAATTACAGAAGAATTGACATCTTAACAATGTTAAATCTCTTGGTCTGTGAACACATAAATTCCCTATTTGTATAGCTCATCTTCAGTTTCAGCGGTGTTCGGAGTTTTTTAGCAGGAAGTCTTGCATATATTTAAAGAAACAGATTTATTTTCAGACTGTGAGAATGTATATGTCCTTATTTTGCATAGCTAACATTTGTTGAGTAATAGCAAAAACTTGGATGGTGCTAAGAGTGGATGATAAATTAACACCTTTGTCCTAGTAGCTCAGAGTGACTACCATTATTTTTCTCAGGTCACTAAGGTGGAAATTGAGGCGTAGAGAAGGTAAGTAACTTGCTTAAGGTCACATAACAAGTAAGTGGTGTCCTCTACATATGAACCCGGATCGACTGGCCTCATCACAGAACTTTTAATCCTAGTGCTGTGCTGCTGTACACCTGTCTCATAAAACACATGTAATTAGGTGCTTTGCATGTGCATGAGGATACCTTTGTGTCTCCATAAGGGCCTTCCTGTGGTTTGTCCTAAGTGTTGGCTGTATGGGTAATATAATGACTATAATGATTTGTACAGAGGGGAGCAAGGAAATCCATGGTAGGAGTATACTGAGTTTGACTTGAAAATCCTTGAAAACTACCATTACCAAAACTTCATGTGGAAACATTGTTTGTGTTGTGTTTATGGTACCTACTTTCAATTCTTTCTTTCTTTTTTTTTTTTCTGCTTTCAATCCTTGACCGAATTTCAATTCTTGATCTGCTTGTGCTCTCGAAAGAATTATTTGTAGGAATGCGCTTCCCCATTTGTCGTTGTAAGTCTTGCCCATTTCAAGTGTCAGCTTTGCTTTGTGTTCACTTGGAAGCCTTTTGAAGCATAGCTGTGTCTTACATGCTCCTCGGTGGAAGCCTTTATCATAGTGTACTTGACTGATTCGTTTGCTGTTGGGAGACACTGTATTCTTGGTGCCTAGCACAGGTCCTGGATACATGAGAAATTTGAGAGGAGGCTGGAAAGAGACAACACTTTTACTTTTAAAAAATTGATATACAGTAATTCCTAGCACTGCAAAAAATTAACATATTGTAAAATTGAATTTTTGAATAATTCCATGAATCTTAACACATGTATAGTCTCCATTACCATAATCTCGCAGATATCTTTATGCTATCCCGTTTTTCACACTCTTTCCCTTACACCTTACCTTTTGAGTCTGTCTTTTGTCCTTTATTTATTTTTTTCTGTTCAGATTTTTTTTTTCTATCAAGTTTTGAGAGTTCTTTATGTTCTGGATGTAACTTTTTATCTGATCTGTTCCTTTAGAAATATTTTTTCTTATGTTTTTATTCTTGTAACTGTGTCCTCTGCAAAGCAAAAATTTTTAATTTTGGTAAAAACCAGTTAATCAGTTTTGTTCTTTATGGAGCATACTTTTAGGGTCATGCCTGAAGACTTTATACTCAGCCCTAGATTGCAGATACTTTCTCTAAAATTTTCTTCTAGTAGTCTTACTGTTTTGCATTTTATGTTTAGCTCTATGATCTCTTGTGAATTTACTTTTGTTAAAGAAGTGAGGTTTATAAATTTCATTTTTTGCACATGAATATCTAGTTGTAACAAAACACCATTTGTTTCCTTTCTTTATTGAATTAGTTTTGTACCTTTGTAAAAATCAGTTGTCCATATATATATATATATATATATATATATATTTCTATTTCTGGATTTTCTGTTTTGTTCCATAGCACATTGTCTTGATGAGTAGTTTTATACTGTTTTAAAATTGTATAGTATGATTCCTCCAACTTTATCCTTTTTCAAAATTGGCTTGATAATTCTAATTGTTTTTCCATATAAATTTTAGAATTAGTTCCAATTTTTAAACAAATTCTGATAGGATTTTGTGTAGGAGTATGTTAAGTGTATAGATTAAATTCAAGGAAAAGTGAAATTTTCACTGTGTTAAATCTTCAAATTGATGAATGCAGTGTTTATTGATACTTATTACGTGTTCTTTGATTCACTTCCATCTGCATTTTGTAATTTTCGGCATACAGATGTTACATGTTTTATTAAAATTATTCCTTAGTATTTAATCTTTTTGTAGTTGTTATAAATACTGTTTTTTCTTTTGCTAGCATGTAGAAATTAGCTCATTTTTGTGTTGATTGTGTATCCTGAAATGTTTCCAAACTGCCTTATTAGTCCTAGCAGTTTTTGGTAGAGTTATTTTTTTTCCACATAGATTATCTATGTTGTTTGCCAGATGGCATAGATATATTTCTTCCTTCAAGTATTTTGTCTTTTTTCCTTTTTTTTCTTGGTCCTTTTGAGAAATGGTTTCACTAAGTGGTTCAGGCTGGCCTTGACTTCACTTTGTAGCTCAGGCTGGCCTCGAACTTGCAGCAGTCTGCCTCGGCCTTCCAAGTGCAGGGATTATGGGCATGTGCCACCATGCCAGTCTTTTTCTTGCTTGATTGCACTAGCTAGAACGTCTAGCATGGTGTTTAACAGAAGTATATTCTTGCTTTGTTGTTGATCTTAGGAGTAAATGCATTCAGTCTTTTATAAGTTGTTCTGATGATCTCTGTACAGAGTTTTTAATGTGAGAGGACACATATTTAAATTTTTAGCTTTGTTATCTTTTAATTTCGAATGTAATATATATTCATATACATTTCAGTAATTGTCATTTTAAAGGAAATAGAAGAACCTACTAAATTTTAAATTCTTTTTTTTTTTTTTTTTTTGGTCTTTGTGAGACAGTGTCTTGCTATGCAGTTCAGGCTGGCCCTGAGCTCACTTTGTAGCCCAGGCTAGTCTTGAACTCACAATGATCCTTCTGCCTCAGCTAAATTTTTAAATTCTTAATCTTTTTCATTATTGCAAATGTTCAGTGTCAAAGCAGTGGGAATAATTTTTAATTGTTTAGTCTTTGAAGATTTCTTGCAGAGATATTTGATTTTGGCTTAATTTGGAGATAATAGAATAACTGAGTGATTAGTGTGATATAAAGTGTATCTATATTTAAAAAGTTTGAAAAATGGCTCTCAAGTTTTTTTCACCCTAGAATCTATATAGTTTTATTCTGCTCTTTTTTTGTTTTTGACTCTTAAAATTGCTTAGTATAAAAGTCACATACCAAAACACTTGTAAATGGATTTTTATTTAAAAATTTTTTAAATTTACTTTTGTTTTTTAATTTTATTTTGAAGGTAGTAAAAATACAACAAAACAAGACAGAACAAAGTCATTCGAGACAATGTAGTGAAATTGGTACAGAACTTCACAGCAGGATACCTGGATAACAGTAATAGGTACCATAGTGTATCTTGTTATCGTTACAATAGTTGTCTAGTCAATTAGGTATAGTGAAATCAAACCAAAAACAGAACATTATAAAACCAGTCGAAAGAGAATATTGAATAGAGCAAAACAATCATAACAAAACAAAACAATGAAACTATCTGCTTTGAACAGAAGATAGAAGGCAGTCTCTCATATTTGCTATATTGTATGTGGTCGACCTCCCAAGAGATGCTCAGACCTCTGTCCCCAGTTGCTAGTGGGGGGATGGGGAGGGGAAGGGATGGGATGTTTGATTCTCAGCCTGAGCCCTGGTAGGCTCAGGAGAGACACTGACTAGTTCTCTTCCTGACTCACACCAGGGGTGGGCGAATTGCTTTCTTTGTTCAGCTGCCTAAGTTCCACCATGGCCAGATCTCAGGAGCCGCTGACTGGTTCTCCCCCTGGCTCGTGCCAGGGGCATCTGCCAAGAGGGCAGGTGAATTTCTTTCTTGTTCAGCCACCTGAGTTCCACCCTTAAATGGATTTTATTTTATTTTTTTGTACCGGGGATTGAACTCACGACCATGTACTTGCAAGGCAGGTGCTTATGCCGCTGAGCTAAATCTCCGGCCCTGTAAATGGATTTTAAAATGTAAACAGTTCTTGGTTTTATCTAATGTATTGATGTCTTGTATATGTAGCTATTAAGATTTAATTTTTTTTATTTTAAAGTGAAAAAATAAAATTTCAAAACAGGATAATAAGAGAGTAACAATAATTAATACGTTGCATTTTGTTATCTTTAAATTAGTTACTCAGAGTATAAGATGTAGGCATTTAATTGTCCAAAGAATATTAGCACAAATCTTTCTTTTCAATGAACTATGAGAAATTAGTAGTACAACTATTTTAGTAGTAGAACTATCTTGTGTGTATATCTGCATATATATACATTACACAAATATATATATATATATATATATATATATATATATATACACACACACACTTTTTGCTTTTCCCCTCTTTATTTTAAACTGCCAACTTTTTTTATATTTAGGATTTTACTTTTTTTGAAGCTTGATTGGAAAATAGTTTAGGATGATGCTGCAGTTGGTAAAATTTGTTGTGAAAAAACTATTACCTACAGGCAAGGTGCTTTTTTTCTTTAATTCATTTTTTAAAATTCATTCTTAAGATTTTTAATAATGCAGAGCGCTGGAATCTTTTCTTGTCGTAATCAGTTAGGGTGGGTGTAGTGTAGTCCCATAAACAGGCAGTGTTAACAACCATTTATTGGTCACGGTCGGGGATGGAAAGTCTAAGATGCAGTGGCAGCAGGTGGAGTCTCAGGTCAGAGTCCGCCTCTTGATGCGCAGATGGCTGCCTTCTTGCTTTACCTTCTCATGGCTGAGAGACCATTTGTCTTTTTCTTTCTTCAAAAGTCTCTAATTCTAGATACTGGGACACTGGGGAGTAGAGCTTTGTCACAATACTTTTTGGGGGACACAAACATTCAATTGATAGTACTTACTTTCTACCTGTTGTTTTCATTAAAACGCATTAGAAAGTTGCATGTATAAAATTTGTCCTATTAACCTTTTTATCGCACATAGGGCTTCTTATACTTTAGAGAGCTAAGAGATCTTTTAAAAAAATGTAGATTTGGGGCTGGGAATTTAGCTCAGTGGTGCAGTGCCTCCTTGGCAAGCGCAAGGTCCTGAGTGTGATTCCTGGTACAAAAAAAAAAAAAAATTGTGTACATGCGGTCTGTACAGACTATCTGGATGGCAGGTAAAAACGAGCCCAATTATTCCTGCCAACTAGTGACACCTGCAGCTTTGCAGGGAGCCTAGGGAGAGAGAGGAGCATGTGATGGGGTTAGAACAAGGTTGAATTTAGGAAGACAACTGCCTTCGTGAGCCCTTTGAGGGCCTGTTGTTCCTGCTGCAGTTATGATTTTTTTTGTTAATGTGTGTTTGTGTGTGAGAAATGCAGTTTAATTAGTCAGTTTAAATAGTCAGTATGAAATTATGGGTTTTCCAAAAACTAAGGTCTGAATGTCAGGGTTGCGTATATCATATTGACGAGTGTGCTGCTTAGTTTACCTGGTCACCCTGATGAGAAGTGTTTAGTATAGGGCAGCCTTACATTTTTGTGTATCTTGTTCTTCCTGTCCTACATGTGAAAAATGAAGAGTGGACATGTCCCTCTTTTTTCATAGTTGTTTGTACCTTGACATATTAATATTTAAATATTAATAATAAATGTATTGATATTTAAATATGTATTACTTCATGACTTTGTCTTCTTTGCTTTTTGGCTAGCAGCCGTCAAAAGACTCGAGTACCATAAATTATTCCCGGTGCGTCCCGTTAAGCCAGCTGGGCTGCTTTTGTCTGCGGGGGCAGACAGCTGTGTCATTGGTAGTAGACACAGCCTGTTTGTTGCTTGTGTGGATTGCCCTGAGGGACCATGGGAACAGCAGCCAGCTGTTTCCAAGGGATGTTCCTGTCTCTGACCTTGAGCTGTTCGCAGTCTAGGCTCCAGACAAATATATGGGGTGCCTTCAGAGAGTCCCAGGGCCTGGCGGCCAAGGGTCCCGTCAACCAATCACTGTTCACCTGCACCAGGCTACAGAACAAAGAGCTTGTGTTTTAGACCTTCTACAGGACCCAAATTCAAGTTCCCTGGAAGTCAGAAGATCTAGATATCAAAGACTGGATTATTATCAAGGTTTATATGGAAGAATCTGAGGACTTGGCACTTGTTCCTGATTGCTGTGGGGTCATATACATCCCTGGTCTTGGCCCCTTACTTCATAGCAGGCTTAGGAACTCCTGAGGGTTTACACTGTGCTGCCTCTTTAATCATAGCCACTGATAAAGCCTGCTCCCCGCCCCCTGCCAATAAAGCTCATAAACATAGCTCCTTAAAATGAATACAGTGTATGACCTGTGAGTCCGTAACTGGTTTCTGAAGGGGCTTATTTTGTAATCAGTATAGTAATGAGAGTTGAATATTGGTAGTTTTGTTTTCAGAACTAGTGGCCTCACTCTAGAGAGAAGACAATATTTGTATGTGTCTAAGAGGGTGATTGTAAGTCATTGTGAGAGTAATTAGATAAGAGAGTTCTTTTCTTTTTCCCCAGTGTTGATTGAATTTAGGGTCTCACACCTGCTAGGCAAGTGTTCTACCACTGAGCTACATTCCCAGCCCCCCAAAGGAATGTTTTTTACTTGATTTTTAATGAAAGTAATATTTATTAAGAAATAGTCAGGGCTGGAGATTTAGCTCAGGGGCTTAAGCGCCTGCCTTGCAAGCGCGCAGTCATGAGTTTGATCCCCAGTACCAAAAAAAAAAAAAAAAAAAAAAGAGACAAAGTAAATTGGCATTCAGAGGACCTGATAACATTATGATCTATTGATTATTATTGGCCTGAGCTAGGCTCAGCCACCACCAGAATTTTTCCTTAAGGATAGGCAAGAGGATTGACTCAAGCTCACTTCAAGCTGTGTCTTTGGTTTAGTACTGAACTGGCAAAAACAAAGCAAACAAAGCTTCCTTCAAACGGTTCACGGGCGATGCCTGCCAGAGCCACTGTTCAAACCTGCTGTTGTACACATCGTTCTTCCTGCCCTGCCAAAGTACTTCTCCAAGTTCTCGTGTTTGATTAACATATTTGTATGTAAAAGACAAAATGGATATACCTAGAGGCATTAGGAACGTTACCTGGATACTAACATTTTAATCTCTAGGAGGGCCGATTCGGCTGTGTCTTAAAAAGAGCGCTCTGGATCACGGAGTTGTGAGACCCAGTCCTGCCACGGTTGCTGACTGACTGTACATTTATGGGCTTGGTCATCTCATCTTAGCACTCTGGATAGCTGTGCAATATTGTTTAAATTTTCTTCGCACAGTAAGAGAGTTACCCTCATTTTGAGTCTTCACTTGTTTTCTTAAATTCAGAACTTAATGATGTGAACAAAGACAGATGGGCTGCAAAAAAATTGTAGCATTTCCAACTGGGTTCTAAATTTTAGTAGAAATTGCATTTAATAAATAGCGATGAGTCGAATGGTTAGATGACTTTGAGAAGTATCAGACAGTGTATCTTCCTTGTAGAGATTTGCTAGGCATATTCATGCGTTAAAGTCTGAGGAACTATGCTGTAAAAATGTTTCTTTCTTAAATTGTGAGGGTCGAGACGCCCGCCGCGTGTAGGAAGAAGCCAACAGACGCCTTCTCATGCAATTGGCAAGGGGTTTTTATTGTCCAAGCATGCGTGGGGCTCACTGAACACGCAGGAACAGAGAGCCACGAGGTATGCCGGAGCATGGCTTTTAAACTACCGAACAAAGGAAGGCAGGACTTTGGCAAGCGCGGTTACAGAAGCAGAAGGCATTGGTTAGTTTAAATGGCTTTCTACATTCATTGGAGGGGGCATCTATAGGGTGGTCTAGAGTTGGGCAGCGGAGGGTGCTTCCTAATATGGGCAGCAGATGCCCAGGGAAGATACATTCCATAAATTCCTTAAACATGGAATGGGGCTGTTTCTACCTCGCAACCCAGGTTTTCTAGTCAGCTTTATCCTAGTCTGAATTTAACCTAGGCAGCTTTAACTATAACGGCTCAATTCCCGGAATATTGGGGGGAGATGAGCAGCATGGAGCAGTGTAGACCATGCACTGTTAATAAGAGAAAATTTCTCTTACA
>PVLA01010531.1:0-18231 GCA_004027455.1 Hydrochoerus hydrochaeris
GGGGCGGAGCCTGACTGACAGGAGGCTGGCCTGGCGGCACTCACATGAGGTACTGTTTGTGGATCTTGCGCAGCCTCAAGGCTGTTCATGTGCTTGTCAGTCTTGCAGAGCTCTGAGGCCTGGGCCCGCAGGTCCTGCTCCAGCTTCGTGCGGATCTCTTGGATCTCGGCCACGCGGAACTTGAGACGTTTGGTGTTGAGAGGGACCCTGGGGGAGGGGCAGCTCAGAGAGACGCCTGGGCAGGCACTGCTGCCCCTACACCTCTCCTGTCTCTGTCAAACGCCTCCTCAGCCTTCAAAGCCCATTTCTGCTGGCCTTCACCTGCACTGAGAATGCCAGCCACCGCCCTCATCCTTCCTTCCCGAGGGGACGCCGTGCCTGCCCAGGGCACACTCACCTCTGCATCTCCTTCTTGCCCTTGCACCAGAAGCACTCCAGATATTCCTTACTGCACCTCTCCTGGGTCTGGCCCTGTTCTTGGAAGATCTTGATCATCTCACCGTGCGCTTCATCTGCAGCTCCTGGGGGAAGAGGTGAGGCAGAGCTGTCTCCCACTGCTCCTTCCTCCAAGAGCACTACTACGCCTCTACCAGACATGAACTCCTGTTCAGCCTTCAAAACCCCACCCCACCCTCTTCCTTCCCTTTTCAACCTCTGTGATCTCAAGAGAGAATGATGAGTCTCCTTGCTATAGTGCACAGGGCTGTCTCTCAGGGAAGATGCTGCATTCAACACTTCCCATGCATTGTCTCATGGGGTCTCCTTGGAGTCCCTATGGAGTTATAATTGTCTTTAGGGAAACTGAGGCTCAGGGGAGACTAACTCATGTCTAAGGTTACAATGTTCCTTTTGGGTTTCTTGGATTTTGCAGAACTGGGACCGGAACCCAGGGCCTTTGCACTGAGCTACGTTTCCAGCCCATTTTCTGAATTTATTTTGAGATAGGGGTTTGCTAATTCACTAACTAGTCGGGATTTGATGCACACTTTTGATCCTCCTGCCTCAGCCTCCTAAATGGCTGTTACTCCGTGATCATAGGCATGTACCTCTGTGTCTGTTTTTTTCTTTTGAGACAGTCTGACAAAGTCACCCGGGCTGGCCTTGACCTTGACATGATGATCCTCCTGCCTCAGCCTCCTGGGTGCTGGTATCACAGGTGTGCATTGCCATGCCTGGATTTGGCTTAGCTTTTAAAACCACATCCAGGGTGAGTAAAGTGTGACACACTCGTGACACCTGCTCCCTGGCAGGCAGGAGCATTAGAAATCGGAGCCCGGCTTAAATTACAAAGCGCTGAGATGTGGCTCATTATGAAGGCACTAGCTTCCACCCCTAGTGTCCTAAGCAACAAATGGAAGAAAGCACAGCAGGGCACAGTCCTGCAGGCTTGTGCCTTGGTTTCCCCAGTATCTCCCATCTGCAAGGTGCGTGTGAACTCCTCAAAGAGCACTTGTCCTGTTAGTGCTGGTGATAGGCCTTGAGAATTGAACTCAAGACCTCCGCCTGCCTGCACCCACCACCTACACACTGTTCGCCTTGGCCACCTGCTCCTGCTGCAGCTGTGACCTGGGTTAGACCAGCTGCATGTCCAGCTGGGCACTGTACTGGACCAGCGACTCATGGCGGTACTTCCTGATGGGGTCACCACAGAGCAGAAGGTCAGTGGCTCTGAGAAGCCGTAGAGGCCATCATGGTGGAAGACCTTGTTGAGCTTGTTGTTGCCACCTTTCCTGGAGGGCACCCAGTGTGGGTGGTTTTGTCCCTGGCCAGGCCCTGCAGGCCCACCTGAGGGTGAGAGTGAATTCCCTCTGGATCTTGCAGGATGCTTGTCGGACCAGGAAGGTGCCGTTGGGCATGTCACCGAGTTTCTCCTTTACCTCCTCCCTGTGGAGACAGCAGTGTTGAGCCTTCGCCTCCACCTCCTCCATCACCGGGACCCAAGCCCCTCATGTCCCCGGGCTCTACCTGGAGATGTCATCCCAGTACCACTCCACGTCCTGCAGGGAGGGCAGGCTTCCCTCACTGGCCAGGACGGGGGCTGCTGGCTTGGCCTTGGAGGGCTTCGGCAGCAGGGCTGGGGACAGGGACATGGCCCATATTTAGGCCAGAGTTGGCCTTCGAGACCCAAGTGCAAGTGACTGGGCACAACTGGGGTCACCTGGGGGTGCGGCCTCCTGCTCCTCCAGATGTTCCTGCAGCAGCTTCTCCACTAGCAGCGCAGGAAAGTCCAGGCTAGGCTTGATCCTGGGGAAACAGGTCGGTGACTGCTGGGCAGAGCCAGTGTGCGTGTGTGCCGCGGGCACAGGGCGCGCAGGTTGGGATGCAGCCTCAATCCACACCACCTGGTCTGTGAGACCCCAGTCTCTGTGCCAAGAGCCCAAGACCCTGCCCACTCACCCCTCAGGCTGGGCCACCACTGGAGGCTGCGAAGAGGCCGGGGTTGGGGACTCAGTGGCTGGCTGTTGTTCTAGCAACAGTGGCTAGAAAGCGCTGACAGGGCTGCAAGGCTGGGCCCAGGCAGGGGTGGGGTGAGCTGCCCGTCCCAAGTGCCACAGCAGGATGCGCAGCGTGAGCACAAAGCACAGTGCCAGCCTGAGGCCTCTGGGTGTCTGTGGACAAGTGAGGCAGGTGGGTCAGGTGTGCTGTTGCCACCCTGTACCTCTGCATCAGCCCTCTGGGTCTTTGGCACCCTGACGGGCCTGGCGCACCTCTCTGGTGGCCTCAGATGACAGCAGCAGCTGGGCAAGGCCAGCAGTAAGCTGTTGATGGCATCAGACAGGGCACCAGCATCCCACTGTTCCAAGTTGCTTAGTGACCAGTCTGCACAGGGCAGGGACTGGTGACAACCGCGCGAGGTGCCCCACTGCACCTCACCTATGCACGGCGTGGGCAGCTTGGGCCTGCATTGGCACTCAGTGCCCAGCCCTGAGGATAGACAGGTGCGTCAGCCCAGTGGGCCTGTACCTGCAGAGCTGGCCAACACGGGGTGGGGGTTGGTTCCCCTTGTTACCGGGCCGAGCTCACCTGTAAGCTCAATAGTCTCCACCAGCTTCAGCAGGATCTGGGGCACTAAGTCAGGAGGGGCAAACTGCTCGGCCAGGTCAGGAAGTGTGAGGCCTGAACGCTCAGAGACGCTGGGGATTCACACCGGAGGAACAGAAGCTGTCCCAAAGGTCCTGGTCCTAACCAGGCACATCTGACCTTACTGATTCCGGGCAGTGGGAGGACAGCAAAGGCTGCACAAGACCTCGTCCTGGCCCCGGGTTCCACCGGTCTGGTCCCCAGTGTCTCCCTGAGGCCACAAGACCACAGGAGAGACCGGATAAGCAGCTGCCTTTGCCTGGATACCCCAAGAGCCTGAGGGCTCCCAGTCCTGAATCCTGACCTCAGAAAGGTGACACTACAGTTCTACTATCTGAGGTCACCTGATCTGTCAGGCTTCCTTAGGAGAACACTGCAACACATAGCAGGTTCCAGGTCTCAGCAGAGCTGCTGTACAGCCTTAGGTACAAGACCCTCCCTCTTTTGGCCAGTTTCTTCAAGGGAAGAATGTTAAGATGGCGCAGTCTTCTCACTCCATGGGCCCCCAGAATGCTGGCTCTGGGGGCCCATGCACTGAGCTCCCTGCCCAGCCCTTTTATTTAGGGACAGAGGCTTGCTAAATTGCCCAGGCCAGGCTCCAACTTGGGATCCTCCTGCTTCAGCCTCCTGAGTGCTGGGATTACAGCCTTGCATCACCATGCCTGGCTCCTGCATCTAGATTCTTCAGCCTAACAGAAAAGGGGTTGGAAATGAATAAAAGGGAACTCTTTCTGCTCTGAGTCTGAATGGCTTACCTCCCATTTTCTAATTTTCCTTCTCAGAGTGACTTCTAGCCCTTTTAAGATGCTACAAGCCCTTGGAGGAGGTGCCAGGTGCCACATGTGTGTCCCCTCAGCCCCACACTTGTCAGCCTGGCTCCCGTAGGAGATGCCCTAGCACCTGGCAGGGGCAGGATGGGGGCCTGTGCCTGAGCAATGGGCCAGGTGCTGCAGCTAAGGGAGGCCAGTGCAGAGGGGGAGGAGAAGGTGGGTGCTATCCTGGCCATGGGGGCACTGGTGTTGCAGGGATCCAGCTGTAAAACCTGGGGGCAGGAGTGGGGAGGGCCCCACAGGTGAGAACCAGGGCACACAGCCAGCCAGAGCCTGAGATGCCACTCTGCTAGCTCCCTGCCTGGGGCCTTGGCACCTGCAGGGGATCGGCATCAGGAGCAGCAGGGCCTGAGGCTGTGCAGGGACCCTGCTGCCATCTGGACTGAGAAACCGAGGCCTCCTGCAGCTGAGGGCACTGGCCTGGGAGCTGTACATGGAGTTGAGCAGTGCTGGGGCCCCGGCCAGGCAGGGAGGGCAGCTCTATGCCCGGGGGCAGTGGCAGATTCTGGCCAGGAGACGGCTGAGGCCACCTCCCGCTCCCGCAGCCTAGCGGGACAAAGGCCTGTGAGACACTAGATGCTGTGAGACCCAGGCCGGTGCCCCTTGGTGCCCCTAGCCACAGCCCGGACCTGCACCTCTGTCCCTGGGGCTGGGGCACCAGGTGGGCGCATCCTCAGGGACCTGCCTCGTCCACCTGGGCTGGTCCTGCCCACTCCACAGCCTCTTCTCTAAGCCCAAACCTCAGTTTCCCTGGCTGAACCCACCTGATGAATCAACACCCAGCGTCTCCTCTGCAGCTCCTCTTTGTGGCACGAAATCAGGGAAGAAGGGGAGCCTCTCCCCACAGACTGAGTTCTGGATCCCACTGACACCACTGCCCCCAACGCTCTGGCTGTCCCTCCCGCCTCTGCTGCCCACCACTGGTCCTGCACCCTGGTCGCTGCTTCAGTCACTGCATTCCTATCTCTTCTGAGAGTGAGAACCATGAGGGTGGGGCCAGGCTCCACCAATGCCACCAGTGTCCCCACACAGACATCCAATTACACACAGGGTCCTCATGGGGAAGGGGTGGGGCTGGGGACTGGGAGGACCTCAATCGAGTGCTCACCTGGCTTTGGGGGCTCATTGTGGGGCCTGGCAGGCAGTGCGCAGGGGCCAAAGGGCTGGGGGCCGAGCCGGGCCTGGGACACGGGCCCCACAAACTCCACATAGGTGCCCGGGAAGTTACCCCGCTGTCATGTGCACTCGTTGAAGCCTGGCATCCAGCCCATGGCCATTGGGAAGCGTTCTTCACTGTGTTCCATGCCCAGGGCCTGCAGGGATGCTCCGTTAACCACCAGCTCCAGGTCCTGTGGCCACTTGTGCCAGAATGGATACAGCACATGGTAATGGAAGGCTTTGGCACCTGCCATGCTGTGCAAGGGGCCACTCTTGCTGTCGCCATGGGGTGGTGACTTGGGGCCCCTTGGGCTCCATAAGCCAGGGTGGGTGTAGGAAACTGGGCTGCAAAGCTGGGGTCTCGGATCTCTCTTCAGCAGGAATCACAGGTGACCTTGGGGGCCACTCAGTCCAATTTCCTGCCATCATTCTGCAATGGTGAGCACTGTTGACTGTCACTTGCCCTCCATTCACCAGCTGGTGGAAGGAAGTCGGTGCTTGATGCCAGCTCACTTGACCGCCACTTTTGCCATCTGATGGTGGCACAGGGCCACTGATACCTGGGCTGCCAGCTCCAAGCTGCACCTCATGAGGGAGCCGAGAGAAAGTGTTATCACTAAACTATGCCAGTGATGTGAACCTACCAGGGAGGACAAGATGGCATCAGCTAAGAGGGCTCCTCCCTCACCCTGCATGGACAGGGCTTGAATCTCTGGTCAGGGACACGAGTAGCTAGGTGAGCTGTGGGCCAGTGCCTACCATGCTCTGGGTCTCAGTTTCCCCAGCTGTATAATGGGTATACAGCCCTCCCTGGGTTGTTGGGAGGAGGGTTGCCAAGAACCTTGTCCTTAAGGACACCCTGCAGGGTTGGTAAACCAGCTGTTTATCAGCCCTGATGGCAATGAGGAAACTGAGGCTCAGACAGGGAGCATAGAACTGGCCAGGAAGTAGCCAGGATTGGAATCCAGCTCCACCCAGCTCCCAGGCCCAGAGAGATGTCAGGAGGTAGCAGAAACATGGCCAATTAAACTCAGACTGGGTGGGGTGAAACCAGGGCTACTCTGGGTATTTTGGGGCCTGGCTGTGCAGGGAGGGACACTAGAGGCAATAAAGGGGTGTGGAAGGAGACTCAAAGGGATAACATGCCTCCAAGGCCTGCAGTTGGCTTCAAGCAAAGAGACATCAGGACAGCTAGGGTGTCCTGGCCTGGCTCACTTGGGGTCCAGCTCACTTGCAGAAGTGGAAGAGAGGTGTGGGAAGAGCCCGCGGGGAGCCCAGCCAGGACAAGACCGGGCACAGAGGCAGACTGAGGTCCCCAGGGCCTGGGCCTTGCAAGAGATGGGCACACACACGTTTCCAGCCCAGCCCTGCAGGGTTTTGTGTTCTGCCAGGCTCAGCGGGGTGGGGGGATGCATCCTGGCACAGGAAGGGATGGGGTTCTGCAGGAGACGCCACCGGCAGAGTGGGCCGGTGCTGGCCTGGAGCTGAATTCATGGGGGGCCCAGATGTGCCAGCTCCCATGCCCTGGCCCTGCACATTCTAGAGATGGGGAAACTGAGGCGTGAGCGACTCTAGCGAGAGCGCCAAAACCCATCCACCTCCCCCTGCACAGGTCTGCTTGTGCCCGGGGAGCAGCGTACCCCGATCTAGGTGCTGGGGTCCGCAGCTGGGGTTCGCAGGGGGCCGCAGGGCCGCTGCTCACACACATGCTCGCTCCGGCCTGCGTTGACCCCTCGCCGCTCCAGAAGGCCGAAAGAGGGGCGTTCTGACGCCACAAACCGAAATGCTGCCCAGGAGGTCAGAGCACCCCGGCGCAGAGCCTCTCTGATGCTGGCACAGGCCCCAAGGTGTCCTGGCCCGGCGCCCGGCTGGGCCCAGCTGCCCTGCTCGGTCACCGGTCTCGCGGCCCCTCGCCCCAGCCCACGCACGCCCAGGCCCCGCCAGCCACACAGCTGGAAGCGACTCATCTGGCCGCGGGCGCAGTCACGCCCAGCCGAGCCCTCCCGTGGCTCCACCCGGTGGCAGTCTTCAAAAACCGCAGGAGGGCCCGGCCCCGGCCCCGGCGGAAATAGCCGAAAGCATTTGGGCTGAGCGGGTGAAATGCTGAGATACAGTCTGGAAGCGGTGGGAGGGGGAGGACGCCCGAAAGACCCGAGCTTGCTCCCCAAAGACAGGCGGGCTGGAGGTTGGCACGAAAAAGCCGAGCATTTCCGGAAAAAGCCGAGCTCAATCGGGTCGGTCAATGCTCGGGTCCGCAGTAGGACTGATGTTGGATTCGGCGCGACTGGGAGAAGGCCGAATGATTCCGGAAATGGCCGAATATGCTCCTCAAGGACTGGCGGGAGAGGCTGATACCCGCACACTACCGAGCCTTGCCGAAAGGATCTGAGAGCTTTGCCCACATGGAAGCCCTGGGCACATTTAGACTCAGAGCTCGCCAGGGGTTCCGGAAATTGAGGGACCATAGACGGTTCATAGAGGGGGCTTGAGGCGGCCATAGGCGCAGGGCAAAGGAGGGAAGAGAAACGGAGGGAAGACGCTTGCCAGGAAAATCTGCGCTTTTTAGGAAGCAGCCGAACCGGTGGCGGTGAGGGCAGGTAAACTTGTTTCCATGGCAACCCCAAGCGACAGGAAACAGCTAGGTGACTGCCAGAACCCAGAAGCCTGATTGTCACCCGGCTCGGAGTGGGGGGCGTGGCTACGGGTGTTCTTTGGGAACTAGAACTCCGGAACTAGCCGAGGGCGCTCGGGCTGAGCTCGACTGGGGCTCAAGTTGGGGGCACAGCTCCTGCACGAAGCAGAACCACAGGGATGCAAAGGTGGTGTCATTTATTTTATGCACGTGTTTCAGGGCTCTAGACTGGTGACTCAGTTAAGTTTTTCATTTTTTTTCCTCATCAGTTAGTTCTGTTGTGTAGGCTGGTCTCTATAACTCCTGGGCTCCAGCCTCCTGGATAGTTGAGACTAGAGGCGAGACGGATTTGATTAAAATGGTAATGGGCAGTACCCGAGATGGTCACTCATAGGGCACAGGCAGCTTCCAGGCTCAGAGAAATTGTCGGGGAGAATGGCAGCAGCGAACTCCTATACAGCCTTCAAAATCCGCATCCAACGCATTTGAGCCCCGAGACTTTACACCGCACTCCCACTGTCCGCTCACAAATCCAGACAATGAGCCTCCTCTTTGTAAACGTCGGCTTTTATTCACAGCCAGCTCCAGGATGGAAGGAGGTGCAAGTTATGCAGTCTTTTTTTTTCCTGCAAGCCCAAGCCGGGCTGCCAGGGGCACAGGGAATGATGGTGACCTCCTTGGCCCACTCCTGGGTGGGCAGAAATTCATGGGGAAGGGGCGGGGCCAGGATCCACACACTACACCCCATTGAATGGGGGCCGGGGCCACGCTCACTGCAGGGTGGTCCCAGTGCCTGCTCCTGTCTGGGCCTCCCCTGCTGGGGCCACAGAGGCCCGCAAGACCACCAACTCCGGCTGTCTGTCTCACTGCTAACCAAGGGAAGAGCCACGAGTGAAGCACACACAGCATGCGCTTAGTACATAATGGCTGAGATTAGTCTTATAAACAGGCGGAAACTGAGGCACAGAGTGGGAAAGCCACTTTCCCAGAGCCACACAGTGAAGCTGAAATTCAAACCAGGACCTCCCTGCCTGTGAATCTGGGCTTCCTCACTGCATACTCGTCCTGGGGAGGCTGGACACACAGGGGGACCTCCCTGGACACGTGATGGGTGGACACCCTCCTCTCCACGTAGCAATGCCCTTTTAAACCAGGCTAACATCACCTTAGATTGGTGAACTCCTACTCTTCCATCAAAACCCCAGCAGTTTGGACAGTGGGACGCCATCTTTGGATTCCAGTCTCTTATGGTTTCGGAGAGGAGGGAATTTCTTGTGTGGACTTTGCAGTCATAGGCAAACTAATGCTCACTTCCCAGCCAGGGTGGGCTCTGTGAGGCTTGGGGCCCGGTGGCCACTGGCTGGTCAGCTCAGCCCAGTTTTGCTTAGAAAAAGCAATACATTAGTGGTGGAATTCTTTATGTACAAGGTCGCCTTCATCCTGCCCGGCCGCTCCCGGCCTCTGCTGTGTGCAGATAATGAAGGAGGGAGGTGACACACTCCTATCCACCCTGCATGCCACCTGCCCATGTGGCCCTGCCACGATGAGTACATCTCAAAGCTGGGTCCTCAGGCCAGGCACAGGCCTTGCTGAGAGGCACGGGCTTGGCGCCCTGCACCACGATCTGCCACACGGACATGGGTAGTGGTGCAGGCACTGCCCCAGGCGCCTCCTCGTCAAAGCTGACCTTCTGCATCTCTTCCTGCTTCTTGAGTTGTGATGCTGGGACAGATACAGCCGCCACAGGATCACCAGCTCCGAGTCAGCCATACCCAGCTTGTAGGCCGAATGCCCGCGGCGCAGCAGAGGGGACCTGGTGGCCCTGCTGGGGAGAGAGTTAGCGTGGCTCCCGGGCAGGGACTGGGCTGGGTGCAGGTGGGTGGCCATGCTGGGGGGATGGGAAGCGAGCGCGGTCCTGGGCGGGGAGTGGGCACGGGTGGACCGGCCAGCGGCGAGGGTGGGACGATCCTGGTGGACTTGCAGTGCCCACCCTTGTGCCACAGCGGCCCCAGCTTGGTGGCCAGGCCATGCAGCGAGCTGGGGCGGGGTTGGCAGGTGGTGGCCAGGGACGCAGGGCTGCTGGAGCTGGGCAATATGCTGGGCAGGGACGCGATATCTGTGAGTGGCAGGTGCAGCTCGGCACTGCTGGTCTCAGCGTCCCCGGGCTGGAGGTAGGGGCCTCCAGAACCACCCACACGTGCCAAAGCCCACATTCTTCATTGATGTCACCCATACATAGTAGGCATTCCCTTGGCCTCGATACACCCAACTCCTATTCATCCATCAAAGGCCACCTCTTTCACCCCCTTCTTCCTCTGTTCCCCTTTCTCACCTTCCTACCCCCGCAAACTGGGCACCTGTGTTGGTCCTGTATTTGGGCGCTGGGCTGTGGCAGGGGGTGGTGGGGCTGTGGGTGAGGGACCCTGGCAGGCTTTCATTGGAGGACAGTGAGTGGTGGTGGGTGGAGGAGAAGCTGCGGGTTGTGTGCAAGACAGATGACTGCTTTAAGATATTGTTGAACAAGGACTTTCTTCGTTTGTGGGCGTAGGGACAAGGGGTGGGTACAGGATGAGCACTGCCTGACCCCCTTCCACCCCAGCCACCTGCGTCCTGTGGGCTGGTCACCTGTCCTGGGTCTCCTGTAGCTGGCTGTGCTACCTGTGTTGAGCCACGTGCCCCTTGACTGCATCCCTGTTTGCTCTCCAGCACTGTGCTCTGCAGCTCTGCGAGAGAGGACAGGCCCTGGGATCCACCAGCAGCCTCTCAGCTGCTGGGTCCCAGGCTCCACTGAGGGGTGTGGCTTTGGCTTGGGGCGTGACCAGTGAGGTTCCCGCCCCTGTCCCCTGAAGACCTTTGGCAGCAGCTCACAACGTCACAGGGCACCAGGCCCAGCACTGACTCGCTGTTGATGTGCGTGACCAGGTCCCCAGTGCGCAGCCCGGCCTCCTGTGTGGCATTCCTCTACTACACGCTCTGGGGACACAGCGGGTCAGGGGCAGGTACTGGGGTGATCAGTGATGGGGGGTTGGGCTTCCCTAGGATGAAGACAGGCTTTTGGGGATCCACAGGGCCCAGGCCTGCTGCCTCATCCTCTGAGGAGAAAGTGAACTTGAGCTTCGCATCTAGGCTGATGTTACTCATGAGTGATGGGCTTTGCCCCACTCAGGTTGAGATGATGATGAGTGACAGGAGGACCCAGAGGATGTCCAAGACCTCAGCCTGCAAGAGGAGAAGCCTGTTTGCATGCTCAGTCATCACAGGGCAAAAACAAGTGGAGTACTGGAGAACTATTCAACCTTCAAAATCCACCTTCTCACTAACATCCTCTAAGGGAAGTGGGTGGTTTTGGTTTTTGAAAGATGAATAGAACTTTTACTAGCTAAACACTGACAGGGCATGGCTGCTTTATGTTTGCCACAGTCACAGATGCAAAGAGAAAGACACGAGGTCCCTGGGAGCCTGAGAGTCTGGCCACTGGTACGACAACATCAGATTTTGGGGTGCACCTCACAGGAGACTGGGAAGCTCAATGGGCCTTCACACCCTGGGCACCTACTAGACCTCAGCATTCAGCCAGAGTCTGCTAACCCTGTTGCCACCCAGTTCCCAGACCTCCTCCTGATCCACAGTGCAGCTCCCTTCTGCAAAGGTGGGAGTGGGCTGCATGACCAGGAGCTCAGAGCTGCTGTAGACCTAGAACGTGGTAAGAAAATAGCAGGGCCAGGCTGGTGATGGACACCTGTCATCCCAGCACCCAGGAGGCTGAGGCAGGATTATCTCTGTAAGTTCAAGGCTAGGCTGAACTACACAACAAGACCCTGTCTCAGAAGCAAGGAAAACCCCAGCGTGTGGCTAACGTGGCCTGTTTTGGTGTGTGTTTCACCACACAAGAAGGTGCAACAGGCAGGTGGTGTGGGCGTCTCGACTGCTTCTGCTCCTGGCTCCCCTGGCCTGGTGCACTTTGCTGAGGCAGTGGGAACAGGAGGAGAACTCTGGATCTTGGAGGATGACCCCTCATCGACTCTTCATCATTGGTCTAGGGGCTGAGGCCTAGGACAGACTCACAGATAAACATAGAAAGCCAATTAGTGGGCTGGGGATTTAGCTCAATGGCATAAGCACCTGCCTGGCAAGCACAAGATCATGAGTTTGATCCCTGGTACTGAAAAAAAAAAATTAGACACATTTTAACTCCTGCTCAGAGCTGCTTTGTAGTGGTCTCTAACAGGTTTTTGGCCAGACAGGGGACACGTCAGCACTTCGAGGGGCTCCAGCCACATGGGCTGTGCCCAGGCCCTATGGGGCAGACAGAGACACAGGGTCAGCACTGATGGCCAGGAGGTGGGGCCTTGCCCCCCACCCCTAAATCTGGCTTCTCAGCACACCTGGGCTGGGCACATGCTAGGAAGCTCCGGGCTGGAGGAGGGGGGGTTTGGGGTGCCCTGGCAGAAGCCCCTGGCCCTGGGCCATGGCGCCCACTCAGGGTCCCCATGTACTGTCAAAGTAGCTGTGTCAGCCTCAGCCTGCAACTGTGGCATGGACTCAGGCTTGTGTCTCAGAGCACCACCCAGTCCAGGCCCAGGACAAAGGGGTGCTGATTGACCTTGTGGGTGCCCCCTGAAGATGTGGCCACCTGAGTGCTCCAGTCCCTGCCCCATCCCCTGGGAATCCCCTGGGCACCCTGCTCTTCCCTCCACAGGACTCTGACACCATAACTAGGGAGCTTCCTCTGCGTCACTAGAGCCAGAAGTAGCCTGTGAACTGGGCCTCTGAAACCTCAGGACACAACTCTGGTGACTTTGTGGGTCCTTACACCCAGCCTTGGTATCCCCTGGGAACCCTAGGTCTAAGTACCTCCTATTCATTCAAAGTTTTGTTCTATTTTCTGCTAGATTCCTATACATCTTTTAAAACCCCACTTAGAAGCCCCCACTCCATGCATTTTTTGAAGAAAAGGTTTTTTGTTTTTTTTTTTTTTTAAAGAAAAAAGACCTCTTTACTCCCTGGGCCCCAGGCTGGGAGGGCACCTCCATACCAGTGCCCAGATGGTCCATTGCATCAGGCTCTGTTGTAGCAGGCTGGTGATGAGGTTTTGGGCATCAGCTGGAAGCACCTCGTCCCATTCTGGTCACATGATCTCATCTGAAATGAGGGCAGAAGTGAGGGCAGGGTGGCCCCTTGCCCATCTCAGAGCAGGATGTGTCCCTCGTTACATCATGCAGGCAACCCCCTCTTGACACTGGGTGGCTTGTGACTCAAACCCAGGCCCGCGCAGGGCATGCACTGCTGACCACCTGCCCAAACGGCTCTCTGGTATGTTGCCAAAGAATGGCACAAATTCCAACAGGAACTCATAGAGGACGATGCCCACAGCCCACCAGTCGACTGGCTTCCTGTAGCCCTGGCAGAAGGTCACCTTGGGGGCGATGTACTTGACTCACCTGGCAGGGCAGAGCGGGAGACTGAGGCAGCCCCCAGTTGGGAGACAGAAAGGCAGACGGTGGGCTGTGCAGGGGTGGTACAGTCATGAGAAGAGGATGATTTGCTCTCTAATCTCCTGTTTCTTTTGTTGATCTAGGGTCTTGCTAAGCCACTAAGCTGCCCAGGCTGATCTGGAACTTGCATACCATCTGCCTCAGTCTCCCAGGCACTAGGACAACAGCTGTTCCATTGAAGCTGGCTGCCTGCTCCACTGTCCCCCTGTTTCAGGACCTGGGGTTGGGGCTCATGCTCAGGTGGCCTCCACCCGCCCACCCTCCCGCCTGTTCGTACATGAACTCATGCATGTCCTGCTCGATGTAGCCCTTGCACAGGTTGGTGGCCACGCTCATGAGTCTGATCTTGGACAGCCTGAAGTCAGTCAGCTTGATGTGGCCCAGCAAGGTGATGAGCAGGCTGTGGCAGAGGGCAGAGGAGGTGTTCAGGGTGGAGGTGGTACCTGATACCCCTTTTGCCCATGCTTGCAGTACCAGCCAGGCTCGGGATGCTCAGGGCTGACAGCATCTGCACAAGGACTGAAATGGGTAAAGTGACAGATGGGGTTGGGACGGGCCAGGAGGCTGAGGCAGGAGGATCCTGAGTATGAGGTCATCCTGAGATCTATGTAAACACTCCACCACTTTGTAGAAGGCGCTGGAGGCTCCACACACTCACTGGGGCATCTGGGGAGGCCCCAGAACCAGCCCAAGAACCATGGGCCCTGGGACTGAGCCCTTTATACAAATTTTATTTTGGGCCAGGAATTTAGCTCAACAGCACAAACATCTTCCTGGGAAGTATGAGGTCATGAGTTTGATTCCCAGCACCCAAAAAACAAACAAATAGATCAAAAAAATTAATTTTGACACAGGATCCTGCTAAGTTGCCAACCTGGTCTTGAACTTGTGATTCTCCTGGCTCATCTTGTAGAATAGCTACATTTTTTTTGTCTTCCTGCCAGAGGGGCCCAGGATTCTAGCACAGTTCAAACAAGGCACCAGGGCAAGTCGCATTCCCTGCCCCTACAGGACAAACCCACAGTCTCCAGACTCCCCCACTGCAGGCCCGCCCTGCCCATAAATTGCCTGGCCCCATCCCCAGCATACCACACTCCCAACATGGCCCCCCCTACGCCCCGGCCAGAGGCCACGCCCACATGCTCCGGTCCCTACCCCAACCTACACCCTTTCGGGCCCACCTCCGTGCCCTGCCCCATTCCTCTATTGTCTGAGTCCCTGCACAAAATTGTTAGAGTTACCTGGCGCAGTGGAGAAGCAAAAACTACGAAATGAAGAGAACAGGTTTACTGAGTTGAAGACGTGGAAAGGAGCACACAAACATGGCGGCTGGGCTGTCTCCTTCCCCAGATGCAGAGAGGCAGAGGGTTACAGGACCTCTGAGTGAAGCGGTGCATGGGGCGGATATCGATGATGTGTGAGGAACCGACTGGAATTCTCTGTGCGTGTAACCTGGGAAGGGGAGTTGCACTTAGGGCTGAAGAAGAAGCAGGAAGCGGTAAGTGTTGCCACGTTGGCCTTCCGCAATGTTAGACCACTGCCATAATTGTACAGTCATTTATACTAAGGCAAGAACCTTTCACATGCTGCCTGTCCCGGTGCCCAACACCACTCCCCCCCGCCCAAACTTCTCAAATTAGCCTCCAAGTCTCTGTACATTTTTCAGGCTATACCTGCCTCCTAACAAACTCCTACACATCCTTCAACACCCACCTTTTCAGTGCCTATCCTAGTCTAGCTTCACCGGACCTCCACATCAAGGCAGCCCAACTTACTGCTACTTTTCCCCAAACTTACCAGTATCCCCACCCTTCCTGTGGCTGCCTGGCTTATGAGGGCATGCATAAGACAGAGGAAGACCCAACACTCAACAACTCACCTCTGGTGACTCAGGAACAGGGGGCTGACCCCATCTATATCACTCAGAGGCACGATCTCTGTAAGCTTAGGGCAGAGTGTGACTAAGCCTCCACATCTTGTGGCTCTATCATCCAGCAATTTCCAGCAGGTCTGCACAGCCCAGGTCACCACTGGGCCTTGGCACTGCCAGTACCTGCCTGTCACAGCCAGACAAGGCCTGCATCCCCTCTGGCCCCACTTGTCCTCCTCACACTTCTCCTCTGGCCCCCAGGCCTTGGCCCATGCTGCCTCTGCTGCTCCCCACACCCTCCTCCCATTCACCCTCCATCAGGCCCTTAGTGAGGCCCAGATACCCAGTGAGGTACTGGGTACATCAGCAGGTTGGTCTTAATGCCCTGGCTCTGACACACACACCTGGCTCTTGGTGGCCTCGAGCAGGGGCTAGTACTCCTTGGGGCCAAACTCCTGGGAGGCAGGCACAGCCAGTCACATGGGGCCCAGTGCCTTCTGTGCTCACTGTGTGTCCTCTGAGGCCCTGCCTGATGGCATTGCCTCCTGGGCCGCTGGTCCAGCTGGAGCCCCAGGCTGAGGACTGGGCACTTGACGAGCTGGGCCAGCAGCAAGATGATCAGCAGCTTCCAGACCAGCTGGGTGATGAAGCCCACCTCCTCTCTGTCTGTCTGCTTGTGAGCCTGGAGAGGGGTATGAAAAATGCACCGTGTCCTGCCCAGGACACAGGTACTGTACCGCAAGGTCCCACCCTGAGCCCCACCCATCTCCCCACACTCTAGCCAAACCCACCCAGAGCCCTCTGGCCCTGCCTTAGCCCTGTCCACCCCAATCCCAATTTCTTGTCACGGGCAGCATGAGCACTTCTGGCAGGCTCCCCCCATAGCACCTGCCAAGCCTCACCCTGCCCACCTGGCCATGCCCCACAGCCGCTTCACGCAGCAGCCTCTCCAGCTTCTCCTGCATCCCCGGGCAGGACTGGAGGTGACCAGCACCTCCACAGCCTTGCTAGGCAGTCCCAGGCCGGGGAGACATCTGGTGATGGATGAAGTGAGGTGGGTTTGTGAACAGCAGTAGAGGAATCCAAGCAGCCAAATTGGTAAATTTGAAATTTAATTAACTGAGCTCAGGACCACTCCTGACCTCCTCCCCCCAGTTTCACAATACAAATAAGTGGCCCTGAACTGGAAAGTTGCAGAGCTTTTACCATAGAGAACCACAAAAGACATCCTGTTGGAAACAATTTAGCTAGAATCTTACATTAATTTTTGATTGACATCTGTATCCTGCTTCTTTTGTTGAGCAGGTTAATTTTTCTCCTGTGGGTACAGCTCATTCTGCTTTTCTCATGGGACTTATACCCTTAGTAATTTTCCATTTTCCTGTGTCAAATACAGGGCACTAGTTAAATGCAGGTCTCAAAATGCATCAGTTATGCCAAGCTACAACATGAAGCCCAGGATGCCATCTGCCAGCACCAGCTGGGCACCAAGTGTGTAGGCAGTCAGGAATTCCTGTAGCCAGCACTCCAGCAGGGTGCTGAACTGGACAGCCACAGAGAACAGCAGCATGGAGTTGCCCTGGGGGTGAGGGCAGCTGCAGGCCAGGGCTGGAGAGGATGGGGCGAGTACAGTGCTTCAAATAATCATGCTAGAAACTCAAGTCTCTGGATACCATTCCATGGCTAAAGCTGTTGTGTATCTAAATACAACTATTATTCCTCCCAAATAAGTTAAAAGTACTGTGAGACCTAAAAATGATCCTCCTTGACTCAAAATGAGTATACAACCAATACCGCCACTAACAATCAACGTTCATCCACCATAAATGTGAGAAAGTTTCACTGACAGGCATATAAAGCCTAAGACAAACAAGATGCTAAGAATATGCATAGTGTTTAAAGTCATAATTCCTACAAGGAATTTAACCATGACTAGTGGTATAAAAAACCACCATTGTAAGTTAACTATAGAAACAAAGCTAATGACCCACACACAAAAATCACACCCACTAATCAAAATCATCAATCACTCATTTATTGACCTCCCAGCTCCATCTAACATCTTGGCATAATGAAATTTTGGCTCACTCTTAGGAATCTGCCTTGGATTACAAATTATTACATGATTATTCCTAGCAATACACTACACTGCAGATACTACTACAGCATTCTCATCCATTACCCACATCTGCCGAGATGTCAACTACAGCTGACTAATTCAATATCTATATGCAAATGGAGCATCCATATTTTTCATCTTCCTCTACCTCCACATTGGACGAGGGATTTACTATGGATCTTACACATTCCTAGAAACCTGAAATATTGGAATTCTACTTTTATTCACAGCTATAGCTACCGCATTCATAGATTACATATTACCCTGAGGACCAATATCATTCTGAGATGCCACTGTAATTACGCTCCGAGGAGAGTGAGCTTGACAGTGGGAGGTGGGGCTGAAGGCCACACCCAGGATGCATGACTATCCCTCCTGTTTTTCTGCCTATCTCCTGAGCAGTACACAAAGCAAAACGAAAAGAACAAGGAGTGCCTGGATGGCAGACAGTGAGAGGAAAGAGGGGGAGGAAGAGGATTATGAGGAGATAGAGAAGACTACAGGAGGACAGAAGAAAAGATAAGGAAGAAGAATAAACAGACAAGAAGACCAAGAACAAGAAGAAGAAGAAGAACTATCAGGTCTTGACCTAGATCTCCAATCTCCCAAATGAGTGTACAGCAGAGGTTAAATAAAATGAGACAATCGATATGATTTTAGGGCTCTAGGAGGGTTAAAACCCTTTAATTGAGCTTGAGACTCCAAGGGCTAAGACAAAGACTTTTTTGGACTGCCTACTTTATTAGGTCCAACAAGGGGCAGGGAAACTGAGGAAAATGGAAAGCTCAGACAATGAACAGAACATTGGGTGTCACTTTAAGGACATCTCCAAGTAATAAATCAAGTTAATTTAGTAAAATTGTCTTATCATAAAGACATGGTAGGAGTGAGACCTTAGGAGTAAGTCCTGCAGCTGCAGTCTCTATTGAATTGATGTTTGAGCCAAGTATCTGCAGCTGTAACTTTACCATGCTCTTTGAGATATCTCTGACCTCAGCCAGGACCAGTGATTCATAGAGGTTTACTTACTATAAATCAGCTCCCAT
>PVLA01010531.1:18331-62593 GCA_004027455.1 Hydrochoerus hydrochaeris
AAGTGGAGGAACGCAAGAAGGAAAGGTAAAAATAATGGAATCATGAAGAAGGGGGAACAGAAGAAGCAAAAAAAAAAAAAAAAAGGAAAAAATTGAAAGGAAAAATTAACAGAGTCCAAAAAGAGAAGAGAAAGCAATAAGCATAGAAGAGGAAATACAGAGGAAAGAGGATGAAGAAGAAGAAGAAGAAGAAGAAGAAGAAGAAGAAGAAGAAGAAGAAGAGCAGGAGGAGCAGGAGGAGGAGGAGGACACAACTGTTGCAAAAACAGAACAATGGCATGCACAAAAGAGTAGGAAAATAAGGTCATGGAAAGAAAAAGGAAAGCAGGTGGGGGAATGGACAAAGGAAAGGGAAGCACAAGGGAACCAGGAGGAAATGGAAAAAGACAGAGAAAGAGAAAAGATGGAAAAATTAAAAGGAAAGATTGAAAAGTTACAAAAGAGAAGGGAAAACAGAAGGAAGAAGTGAAAAAAAATGAGATCACAAGACAAAGAAAGACTCTTAGAGACAAAAAACAAAGAGAAAAAGAGAAAAAAGAAAGAAAGAATAACAAAATGACAAAAGAGAGATAAACCAGTAATAGAGAAAAGGGAACAAGGAGAGAAATACAGAAAAAAGATAAAGTGAAAGGGAAAAAGAAAGAAACTGGAAAGTAAAAGATGAAGAGAAAAACAATAAAAAGGAACAAGGGAGGAAAGGAATGGGGTGGTGACCACAATAACAGTCAATACAAAAGTCAACCACGGGAAAAAACAAACCAACAAAGAGCAACAACAACAACAACAAGACCAAAGGATAAAAACATCATGAGTGAGGACAAGACTTGGTGTGGGGAGTTGGTTGACCCCAGTTGGCCTATGTAGGAGGGGCAAGTCTTCAGGGTTTGGGCATCTATGAGATGAAGAAAAGAAGAAATCACTGTAGGTGGGGGAAAGACAAAAGTGCAAGGAGTACTGTGGTGTGTGACAGTGACAGACAAGAGTGGAAGAATGAGGAGGAGGATGAAGAGTAGAAGACAAGAGAAAATGAGAACAGAGAATAGATAAGGAAGAAGAAGGAAGAGGAGGAGGAAGAGAAGGTGCACGAGGAAAAGGAGGAGGAGGAGGAAGAGAAGGAAGAGAAATAGAAGAATTAAAAGGACACACTTGTAGAAAAAATGAAAAAGACAAAGAAGAACAAGAGTGTGCATGAAATAGTAGGAAAAGGTTATGGAAATAAAAGGAAAGCATGTGTGGGACTGCAGAAGAAAAGGGAAATAGAAGAAAGCCACAAGCAAGTGGAAATAGAAAGAGCAATAGAAAAGAAATATCAAAAGGAAAACCTTAAAAAGTCCAAAAAGAGAGGAGAAAGCAAAAAGGGAAGTGAAAAGACAGAGAAAGGTAATGGTAGATAGAGAAAGTAATGCAAGTAACAAAACAATAAATAGAAGAGACAAAAAGAGGAAACAGAAGAATAAGAAAAACATAATGACAAAATGGAGAAAAACCAGAAATAGAAAAAAGAGATCAAAGAAAGAAGTAGAGAAAAAAGACAAAGTGAAAAGGAAAGAGAAAGGGAAATGGGAAGGAAAAAATGAAGAGAAAAACAGTAAAGGAGTGAGCAAGATGAAGTAATGGGACAATGACTACCACAATGACCATATATATGGAAATGAGTCATATAGGAAAAACCAACCAACCAAGAGTAACGACAACAACACAACAGCACAAAGGATAAAAACATTGTGAGTGAGGACAAGTCTTGGTATGGGGAGATGATTGAAACCAAGTACATCTATTTAGAAGGGCCAAGCTCCCCAGGTGTCATGGTTTTATCAATGGCACCCAAGCCTCATATAATTATGGAATCCACCAAGTCTAGCATTTGTGAATGGTTCATCGCCTAGTCCTTGGATTTGTGATGGGAGTGTTTCACTCACCTTGGGGTGGAACCAAGATATGATGTAATGGCAGGAAGAAGCTCTTCTCTCTCTCTCTCTCTCTCTCTCTCTCTCTCTCTCTGTGTGTGTGTGTGTGTGTGTGTGTATCTGTCTCTTGCAGCCACCACAAAGATCTGACCCACCACACCATGCTGCCTTGGAGCCAACTGAGTATGGACTGAAACCTTCAAGAACTGTAAGAAATAAACCTTTCCTTCCCTAATTTTGGGCATCAGGTATTCTGTCTCAGCGACAACTAAAAAGTAATACACCAGGTTGAGGATTCTATAAGATGAGGAAGAGAAGAAAGCTCTGTGGGGTGGGAGGCTGGGGCAAGACAAAAGTACTAGTAATGCATGGGAATTGACAATGACAGACAAGTGGGACAGAATGGGAAGGAAGATTAAGAAGACAAGACAAGACAGAATGAGAAGAGAAGGAAAGATAAAAAGAGAAAGAAAAAAATAAGGAGGAAGAGAAGGACACACTTGTAGAATTAAAAGAAGAACAACAGTGTGCACAAAGGAGAGCAAGAAGAAGTCATGAAATGAAAAAATAAAACCACATGGGGAAATTCAAAAAGGAAAGAGAAATGAAAACTACAAGGGAGTGGAAAAAGAGCAAGAGAAAAGATGGAAAAATTGAAAGCAAAAGTTGAGAAATTGCAAAAAGAGAAGCATATCAGGTCCTGACCTAGATCCCCAATCTCCTAAACGAGTGTACAGTGAAGGTTTAAATAAAATGAGACAAATGTTATGATTTTAGTGCTCCAGGAAGGTCAAACCCTTTAGCTGAGATGCAGACTCCGAAGGCTATGACAAAAGACTGCTCTGCACCACCTAGTTTATTAGGTCTAGCAACAAGGGGCTGGGAAACTGAGGAAAGTGCAGGCAATGAGCAGGACCTTGGGAGTCACTTCAAGGACGTCTCCAAGTCATGAATCAAGTCAATTCAGTAGAACTGTCTTATCATAGAGACATGGTAAAAGTGAGACTGTAGGAGTAATTCCTGCAGCTGCGGTCTCTATCTACTTAATTGATGTTTGAGCCAAGTGTCCGCAGCTGTGGCCTTATCTTGCCCTTTGAGGTATCTCTGGCCCCACAGGCCTCAGCCAGAACCACTGATTCATAGAGGTTCACTTACTATGAATCAGCTCCCATCGCCAGGCAAGGGGCCAAGGCCTAGGACAGACTCACAGATAAACATAGAAAGCCAATTAGTGAAATTTTAAATCCTGCTCAGAACTGCTGGGTAGTAGTCTCCAACATGTAATGATTTAGAAGTAAACTTTTTTACATTTTAACTCTTTCATATTTTTTTTCTAAGTCCTTTTTCTAAGTGAATAGCAAATCCTGAAGTTTGCATTGTAGTGCAACATCGTTGGCAGGGGCTTCTGGAAAGATATGTAGGTCACATCTGAGTGAGAACACTAGGGGAGGGAGGTCAGCAGACACTTAACAAGATCAGGGCCAGGAAGCCACAGCTCCCAGTGGCAGCACTGTTCTCTTCTCAACACAAACACCATGTGGGCCACCAGCTTTCGGATAGCAAATGTGCTTCCACACATGTACATTCCTCATTTCACTAGGTGATCCAGTAGCAAGTCCCTCTCAGTAAGACTTCTTATAGCTACTCTGTGGATATCTTTCAATGAGGGAACATATTTTTTTTTCTTCAATAGAGAGTTATTTAATATAATCAGCCTTAAGTTATGAAAGTGTAGTTTTCAGCACTTAACAGAAAATATAATGAAGTTCTAAAAATGTATTTCAAAGTGTTTCTGACTTAATGATTGAGTTTCAGGATTAAGGCAGAAAAGAATTAAAAATGGTTAACCATATAATGATGAATAGGAAACTACCAAGAAAAACATCAGAATGGATATTTCACATATGCATGTACAGCTTCCTAACCACACTGCATTAGAACAATGTACCTTTGAAAAATAGCCAGTAGTGCTTCTTTGATTTGACTCTGACCTATTTGGCTAATCATGATAGATGAAATGGTTAAAGACTTTTAAAGTTCATATAGATAGCCAAAGTTAATCATGAATCTGAAGAAATAGACCATTCTGATTCTTACATATATTTACAGATGATTATCTTGAATGTTTCAAAATCTGGACAGGTAGTTGCTCAAAAGAGAGGAATCCTTAAACTGAAATAAGATAAATACTGAAATGGATTGCTTGTAGCTGTCATGTAACGATTAACATTTACTAGGAGCCTTGTTTTATAAGAATCATATGTTCATATTATGCAAAAAATTCTGCACATGAATTTCCAACAACAAAAATAAGCTAAATATATTGTAGAGGGGTTTTACTCCAGGCTGTATAAATACATATTCTTATCCTTTACCAATTTTAAATTTACATAGATATTGCTTATTCTATATAAAAATTAATTTCTCTGCAACATACATATTTTAAAGGACATAAATGTTTGAAATATCTACACTAACTTAGGATCATTAGTTATATCTAAAGATGCAATGATGGTGGTAGGAATCAGAACCCTTAGATTGCAAAGCTGAAAGCTGTGGTTTTTATGTTGCTCAATATGTCAATATACATTATAATTATTTTTTAGGTGATGAATTTTCTTTTCTGAAGTAACTTTTCTCTGCCATCTCAGAGAAAAAACATGAACTTACATTTAATCGTGCCACTGCCCTCTACCTTCATAAAGGATTCACCGTGAAGGAGCGGTATCTCCATGGAAATAAGGAGATTTTTCAGGGTGCTATAAAACTGGTGGATTTTCAGGATGCAAAGTCTTGTGCAGAGACAATAAGTACCTGGATAGAAAGCAAAAAGATGGTAAAGTTTCCTATTTTCATGAAATCATTATTTGCCATTGTGGGTCAAATTTCTTGTATTATTTTGCTGTTACTTAAATTAATACAAATGGGGCTGGGGATTTAACTCAGCGGCATAAGTGCCTGCCTTGCAAGCACACAGTTGTGAGCTCAATCCCCGGTACCGATTAAAAAAAAAAAAAAGAAAGAAATTAATACAAATGTGCAGAACCAAGAGAAACTGTAAATTGTTTATGAGAGATATTTACTCATAGAATTCTTTTTTTCTAGAGAATTCTTAATAAAATATTTATAGTAAAAATTTTTGTTGGAGCTATAATGATCTTTCAAGTATGGAAGTCAGAGTTGTATCTTTGGCCTGGTAGAAATTAGCTGTGTGAATCCCAAGACTTTTTTCTTACATAGGCAGAAAAAAATTCAATGTAGTTTAAACAACTGTGTTAATATTTTATAATAATTATTAATAGTACTATCATAAACACAGTATTCTAATCTTTAATTTAAACACAAGGTAGAAAAGTTTTACCATGATTAAAAGGAGTTATAGCAAGGTTAAAGTCTATTAGATATGACTTGAAATTTTAGAAATTTTTAAGCTATCAGAATTGTTTACATTATTAATCTATCATGCAAGTTTTGACTGCTGCATAAGCTTGAAACAAAGTCTGAATAATACCAATGAACATGTAGGAAGGAATACTTTGCTTTTTCTTCTTTCTGTCTGAAAAACAATAAATAGGAATAATTTCACTTATGAGTGGTACCTTCTAAAAGAGAGAAATTTAGACACAAAGATACACACAGACAAATGTGAAGAGATGAGATGATAATGTTCTTCATATGTAATCCAAGCACAGAGGCAAGGGACAAATCTGTGTTAGAAAGCCTCCAAAGGAACCAATAGAATTGAAATCTTGATTTTGGACTTTCATCCTCCATATCTGTGAAATAGTACATTTTTAAAAAAGTCATACTACTTTAGCCAACTAACACAAGTTAAAAAACATTGCTGTTTAACGGAATATTACTTAAACTTGATGACAACCAAAGAGGTTTACAAGGCAGAAAATGATTTAAATTTGAATCCTAGGAATGGATTTTCATGGAATGCAGCCCCTTTCATGTACTGTAGCATCTTCTCTTGTCTGTTTCTCCTCTTTACCTGCTATTGTCATGGTGCAAAGGCCTATTCTTAGCCTAAAAGGCTACATTTCTACTCAGGATCCAAATTTTCCTACTTTCCTCACCATACAGCACAAGTAACCAAGCTGTCCTTCTATTGCATCTAAGGTGTACTTTCCATGTGTGATAGAACTCTGCATCAGTAGATTTCAACACTTAGTGAAAACAGTTTTCATATCATATATAATAGGTCATCTTGAACTCATATCTTTCTCACTGGTTCTGTTTACATGATGAAAACAATTGTGTTGCTTTCCCAGATAAATGAAGTACTCACCTTACAAGGTGCACTTAAGTCTTAATTCATATAGAAATGGAAACATTAGCTGGTTGGTGTATCCTTTTTGTGCACAAATTTCTGTTGCCAAGAATTTTTAAGACCTAGTGACAGTACCAACTATAGTAGTGTTTCATTGCATCTGTCTGTAATACAAAATTTGGTAAATAGAAGCCACTAAACAAAAAATGACTGTTATTGTTGTTATTAAGATCATTACCCAGCTATTATCAAACATTGTCTTCTTGTTCTTGTCAATCTCCTTGACTCTTTTCCTTCTGTCTGGAAAGCCCTTCTGCAAGTAGACATTTATCCTTCAAGATCTCCTCTTAGGTTATCTCTCTCATAAACTTTTCCTCAAAATTACCCACCTGAAATAATCATTTATCTTTATTTTCAAAATAATTCATGAAAAATTACATATTATTATTTATTACATTGCATTTTTATTTCTTCCTACCATTCTTGTCCACTCTACACAGATGTGAGCTCTGGAATGGAGACTTTTGTCTCATTCATTTTGGTTTCTGTAGTCCTTAGCAAATGTTAGGTGTCTACTATGTGTTCAGTGAGTCCTGTTTGGTTAAATTACACAAACATTTTCAAGGAAACACATTTTTTATTGTTTCTAATAACCCAATTTAAATATCTCTAACAGAATCCAACTCTTCAGTCATTCTTCACCTCTGAGTATACTGATGAAGCTCTTCCCATGCATTCAGTATAGTGAAAAACAGAACATCAGGCATTTACTTAAAAAATTCTCTAGAGAAAGAAAAATGAGATTTTTTTTCAAAATTTTCTATTGAAATAACTGATCAAAAAATTGTGTCAACTATTTAATCATATAGATACAACTTCACATTTAAAACATATTCACTTTTCAATAGAAGAATATCTCACAATTTCTTGAAGGAATGATTTGCTTATATATATATATGTTAAATACATTAACAACTTTAGCCCTTCATAACACATATATTGAATGAAGTGATCACTAAAAACATGTGCTGAAAGTTCTGAAATACATTTTTTTTCCAAAGTGAATACTTTTTTTTAGAACAGAAAAATTCATATTTAAAATACATACCTAGTGGAGAAAAGAGAAAATTACATAACTCAATAAATACTTTTATGTGGACTAAAAAATGTATTTTATTATTCAGTGCTATAATTTTTTATAGTTGAATGGATGCATAACGGTCTTCAAACTGATAGGAATAGTTTGGTAATATTGGAACAGTTCCAGCACTTGTGTTCTTTTACTAAATGTGGATGTAACAAAATAACAAAGCAGGTTAGGTAGCTTAAACCAACGGGAAATCTTTCTCTCATATTTCTGGTCTAAAAGTCAAAATCAAGAGTTTACATGCCACTGTGTCTGAGACTATGGGTAAAGTCCTTCCTTATTTCTAGATTTTAATCATAGGTAGCATGCTTGGTCTTTCTCTTCTTCAGATGTGTCACTCCAATTTTTGCATGCTTGTTGCATGCCCTTCTGTCAGCCCATGGCATTTTCAGACCTTACAGGACATTAGTCACATAGAAATAAAGGCCCAAACTATTCCAACTTCTATCTAATTGTTCTGTAATTATCATAGTTCCAAATGAAGTCACTTTATCAGGTGTTGATGTTTAGGGCCTCACTACGTGAATTTGAGTGTTTGTGGGGGGAGACAAAATTCAACACAGTACACCAATCATTCTAAACTCTGTGTTGTTGTAAGGCAAAATGTCTCTTTCATGGAAAATTGGTAAACACCAAGGAGAGAACTACTCATCATGAGGAGGCCTATATCCAAGCTACAGTAAGAAGATGTGAATGATGTTTAAGGTTATTGTTTGAGAAACACTTGTCCTTCCCTTTTTTAAAACATAACTAGTTTAGAATCAAAATCAATAAGATGTTGGATAGCCTAAAATTACTAGGGTGCTAACTATGATATTGTCTGCAACATACTAGAGGTCTAAACTTAGAAATTGTCTTACAGTTCAGTATTAACTAAAATAATTACATCACTTTACTAAATGTAATATGAAAGCCTATGGATATCTTTTAAATATTGTGCCTGTTTCACTGTATGTTTGTAGTACATGTTTTCACATTCATCATGGGTTATGTACATCATTATGTACAGTGGTTCTGTGTACATAATAAAGCTTGGGTTTTTTTTATGTTCCCTTTCCCATCCCACCCACCTCCCCCCTTCCACCTCTAAATCCCTTTACCCATTTTCATTCTTGACGTTTTCATTATTCTTAACTCATGTTTGAGACATATACTCTTTATAGTCACTGAGGTTATTAGGTTCCTGCACATGACATATCTTCACTCTGACTTCCCCTTTCCCCACCCCCTCTCCCAGGGCCCTCAATCTCCTGGACCCTTCCCATTCACAGCAGATCTACCTCCTGTCTTCTTCTATCAATCCAGTGTTATTCTCTTTAACTTTATAAAGTGGTTTGGAAGTATATTTTCATTCTTGTGATTAGAGAACAGTGACAGTCAACATATTATCTTGGAATAAAAATAGATGTAAGCTTAAATTATAGCCCTAGCTCTTGTCTTGACCTTGAGGATGGAAATCAACTTTGTCAATCCTCTGTTACAGGTTAATGGCACTGATAATGCTGACTTCCTAGGATTTTTGTGATGATTAAAAACTCTAGTCTATATTAAGTGGCTCATTCCTGAAAGTGCTACTTCATACCTGGATATCCAAGTTTCTCATAATTATAGATAATTAGGAATTGGCTGCAGATTACACTTCTATTAAATGGCTGCATGCTTTTCCTTTGTTATAACATTCATTGCATTACTTTATGAGCAGAACCATTTAAAAAGGCCCTTCAGTGATAAATAGGCATTATTAGAAGTTGTAATAGGTCTTACAATATTCTCACCATTATCTTGAAATTGTGATGCTATTATAGTAAAAATCACCAACTTGTAGGTATATTGGACATATATTTTCCACCTGTTAGAAGGCCATACTCCATTCAATTAAAGAGCATGATAATTAAAACAGAAAAATCAAAACCATTATTTTTGCATTTTATCTCTTAGTAAGAAGTTACAAAGAAGAAATTGCATATAGTTCATATAAAATAAGCTATTTTCAGTATCAGTAGATTTTAATATTTATGTTGTACCTATTCCTAGTTAGCTAGAGTTCTGAATGAGTTAGCATCACTCAAAAATGTGTATTCTTTTACCAGGAAATAATTTAAGTTCAGCAAACTTCTGCCACTGCATGTTATTGTTTGGAAGAATTATAACTAATCTTACATCGTATTTGCCAGTTAAAACAGTGATCTAATTAGACCAAATATTCCAGCTAATGTAGAGCCCCACATGTAGGTTTACCTTTTATGTAAGTAAGGGTCTGTTAACAGCTTCCAAACCTGGAGCACTAGGGAAAATACTTGCTGGGCATTCACAGACCCTATAGGAGATGCCAGAAATGTCTCTGTTGTGACAAACATAGTTCTATGTTTAGGAATATTGTATTTGTCCTTTTCTTTAAGAAAAAGTTTTAAATCTAGTTTAAAAATGTAAATTGATGCTTAAAGCATCCATAAAATTAAACAGCACTAAATTTTCTTCCTTTTTTTACTAAATGAGTAAATAAGATTCAATGCTGTTGACTAGGAATCTCTCAGTGTGTGAGAAATATTTTAAAATTTTTTGGTTAACTTCCTCTTCACAGGTGAGGAACCCAAAAATGCACCGGAAGTGGCAGTCCTAAAATATGGGTGGCCCTGCATTGGAAGATCTGGGTAGCTCTCCCCTCCCTTTCTGTATTTTTAATCTTTGTTCATTTGAAAGAAACCTGGTTTTCTTTTAAGTTTTTACCACTTTACAGGGTCCATTGAGAAGATATTAGGTGTGTTTCAAGACTGAAGAAATTCACATAAAATGTGACAGTGAGTGGGACAGATAACATATTATAAATGATTATCTGAATCTCCATAACAAACAGTCTTCTCAAAGGAAGGTCAGTTTCTGTTTTCTGCTCAAAGTATCATGAACATCTGCCAAGATCCATTTTTATGGTGTGAAAAACTTGAGTAAATACAGTTGCTGGAAGGAAACTGCACTTCTGAGGAAGGAACTAAGCAATAAAAATTTAGAACTTGTTTGTTAGGTAATTTTTATTTGAAGAATAGAATATTTTACTTGTTTCCATCAACCATTTATCTAGGAAGCAGGTTCTTAGAAACTCAGTATAGATTAGTGAAGCTAGAGGAAAATGATATGAAATATTAGAAAAATGTATTTGGATAATGAGAACAAAAGATTTCACAATATAATCCCTTCCAAATCATTCATTTTATTACAAACTCTTCTTCTAGCAAATGTGTACAATGTTTCAAGACTTTTTTTCTTCATCTTTTCTTCTTTTTAATAGATTGAATGTAAAACAAAAATTAGACTTCAAGGAAGTTTTGTATTCTTTGAACATAACTAAGATATTTACTGGTGGAAGAAACCTTTCTGGAATAACAGGTATTACAATGAATAATTTCTACATTGTCATGTTAGGTTGTTTTCTTAGTGCAGTACTAAGAAAACTGACTAATTTTAAAACTGAAAGATTAATTGGCTCCAAATACATATACACGGTGAACATATGTGATAGGCATGCTGAACTGTCTTTGAACAGCCACTCTACAGTAATTTGTATTTTAGTTCTCTTTAGTGAAAGTCAAGAAGCAATTCATAATGAGACAAAGCATTTTTTTAAACTTCTAATAGTACATGTTGTCAGTTCTGAATGATTATTTCACTCTTGAAGATTTGTTCATTTATATAACACATTTCAATACTTTATTCCCTTTCTTCCCTTCATCTCCCTTTTTTTTCATGATTACACATGCACTTTAGCTATAATTTTAATAAAACCTTATAGTTAAAAGTATTATAGGTTTAAATTTCTGCCTGTTTAGATTTCCTTTTCTGCATAGTTGGAGTTACAACTTTGTGTCTCTTATTTAAGTAGAGCTAATTCAATGCTGATAAACTAATTTGTAAATATTAATTCATCAAAACTAGTTTCCACAGAATAGATACTAACAAGCTGCTGAATGATGAACAGAACCAAGAAATAGCAATCTGCAGCTAGCAGATTCAGCAACAGGTTCCTTTAGACTAATAAAGAACTGGAGATGGAGCTTTCATCCTAACTCACATGAACATAACTGAGATATTAGGGGACTGTACATGGTTAAATGATCACTTGTACAGTAATACAGGATATTTTTTAAATACTTATACTTTTGGGAGTCCTCCTTAGTTTAAAAATAGATAACTAAACAGAAAAATGGAAGAGCACCAATCATTACAAATTTACTTATCCTTTTTTTAAAAATGACCTTTTGTGTAATAAAAGGTCCCAAATGACTAGTTTTCATATCTTAATTGAAGCATTATTGAGATATTTTATATTTTCCTATATTAAATACCTGGACTTCAAAATGACATTTTAAAATTTATCCTCTCATCAACTGTATGGTAAGTGAAGAGAATAAGTGAGTTTTCTGGCTGGAAGAGGTAGATGGGGTTCACAGGTGTCACAGATGTTCATTATCACTTTTTTTCTTATATTTTTAAAGATTTTATTTAAAGAGAAAAAAGCAAAACAGAAAAAAGGGTAGAAACAGTACAGAATTTCAAAAAAATAAACAGTAAGAAATCACTAGTTGATAAATTACATGTTGTCTTCTCATATATAGCTGTTCAAGTTACAAAATTAAAGAATACAAAGTGGACATTCAAACAGTGAGGCTGCAACAGTTCTGTTCAACAAACAAAAACTCAGCAATGTGGTTATCCATCCTACACACTTAAACATACATGCAGTTATATTCTTTAGAGCACTTTTTCTTTTTCTCCTTTTGCTTTTTAAGTCCATTATCTGTTTAGTTGTATCATATTTCAGCTTTCTCAGCACCTTACTGATTTGTTTTGTTGTTGTTATTTACTCTTTAATCAACTTATATAATTCTGTTGCTTTGTTTTTGTGTTTCTCCCTATCCACTCCCCATGCATCAACTTTGGGGGAGTTGGGAGTTTTTGGAGGTATTTTGCTACTTTGTTATCTTTATCATTATTATTATTATTATTATTATTATTATTACTATTTTGAAGGTAGTAAAATAGAGCAGAACAAGACAGAACAAAGCCAACTGAGACAGTGTAGTGAAACTGGTACAGAACTTCACAGTAGGTTACCAGGATAACAGTAATACATACAATAGTATATCTCATTTTCTTCACAATAGTTGTTCCTTAAATCAGGTGCAGCCAAATGGAAGGAAATCCTAACTTTAAAAAAAACAGAATACTGAGCAGAGCAATACCATTAATCAGAACAGAGCAAAACAGTGATACCAAAATTTGCCTTCTAAGAGTTGGTAGGAGGAAATCCCACATTATCACTTTCAAACATGGTGTAAATACTCATTCTCACAGTGACAGAGAGTCTGACTTCTTCCAAAATTTCATCAACACCAAGAATGAGATAGTCAACATTATGTATTGCAACAGGGTATCTCTCAGAACACAGTGATCCCACCAATCTGTAATAAGCCAAGCCATTTTCAAGAAATTTTTTCCTCTTTTACTTCTTTCTGGCCTTGAGAAGTCTGCTTAATATAATTTAGACTTTCAGATAACCACACTAGAAATTTCCACCAGTCTGTGCCATCTATAAAATATCCTTATACAGATTGACTCAAGAAAATATTTCTAAAGAGTTCACAAAAAATTTGTGTAAACAAATAACCCTTAGCAGAGAAAAGTAAATGTCCCACATTTTCTGCCCCTTTTTTTCTGGGCTGCCTGTTAAGGTTGTTTTAACTCCTCTGGGTTTGTCTTATTGCCTATAATAGAGCAGCCAGAGCCAATGTTAACACTACAGCTGTGGTCAGGAGCACAGTGAATTCCATGATAGTTTATTTGAATAAAATATTTTTACAGTTACTTCAGAAACTGAGAGAATTCTATTTGATTTTTCACTCTGCTATTATTTCCTGTAGTAAAGGACTTAACCTTTCTGAACTTCAACTTTCTAATCTAAGTGAGAAAACACATCTTTGTGATGGAAAGGATGTGAAAAAAGAATATAAATAAAATATCTATTTCATCTATTCTCCATAAATTTAAAAACAAATCAAGCAGCTAGCATCATATTAATATTTGCTTGCACATTTTCTTGCAAAACTAGAAGTTTTCTTGTCTTTTAATTTTATATATACATACTTGGAATTATCAAAAAAATTAAGAGAGATAATTGCTACCAAGATATAGAAACCAGAAGAAGTCAAGATGACCCATCAGTGAGCAACAAAATAAAAAGCCTCCCAGGAGAAACAATTCATATGCCGGAATAAAACATTCTGGAGAGACCCAGACAAAGGTAGATGGATCCTCTTGACACAGGAAGAAATTAAAATGTAAAAAAGGTTGTCAAACACATCAGCACTACAACTGGAACAGCTAAAAATTATGGGACATAGCATTCTTGCTGTGACCTGCCAAGTGTGTGCCAGCCTGAATTTGCACCAGGTTGAATCCATGCCAGCTAGCAGAGCCACCCAAACTCATTCCTGCCACCACTCAAAGGAACCACAGCAGTGCTGAAGTCTGGGGTTGATGAGCCCAACAGAGAGTGGAGCCAGTGGAGGGACCTTCATTAATCCACTGTCAGTGCTGGGAATGAGACTCCCCCCATGGGAAGGGCAGGACCAAATGGTCGACATGTTGGAATCAGGCAGGAGGAGCTTGAACTGTGAGTGACAGTGACTTCTGTTGGTTGCTCCCTCCCCAGAGCAGATTCCTGGGATTTGCTTGGACTGGGGCGCACCCCTGCCTGGGACCCAATAAGCCATCCCAAATTGATTCCCTGCACCTAGCACACACTGGGTGAAGGCCCCTGAAGTTTGGCTGGCTCAGTGGGGATGGGCAGGCATACACAGTCCCTGCTTACATCTTAGTGACAAGAGCAGGTAGGAGAGGGCAGAGTTTCCTCGCCATTGTGCTTTGGACGAACCATGGCCAACAGGGAAGGGGGCTGGGACCTGCACTGTACACCTGTGTGGAGGAGGCTGGGACCATGACAGGAGAGAGAAGCAAGAAGAGGCCCCCAGCCCAGAACCCTGAGAGCACTGATCCAGGAGAGGGAAAAACAAGGGAGACTGAGTGTGGCAAACATGCAACATCAGACATGGCTTCAATATACATTAAAATATATCTTTGGTACCTTGTAGATGAGCTCAAAACTGAAATATGAAATCAGGTAAAGCAAGATATGAGTAGAGTAATAAAAGAAATGCTCTCAGGAAGCATCTCTCAGGATGATACAGACAGAAGAAGGGAGGAACAGAAAAAAGGAGAGAAACATTTGGTACATAATATAAAGAAAATATAGAATACATGAAGTGGGCTCAAAGAGACTATCAGGAAATTAAAAACTCCATTGAAAGCTGGAAAAACTGCTTAAAAGAAACTGAGGATAGACTATCAAAACTTGAAGACAAGTTTGCAATGTGTGATCATGAAAGGAAAGATCTCTTAAAAATAACAAGGAAACAGGCAGTAACAATGCAAAGGCTAGAAGATGACAAGAGAGTCTACAATTTAAGAATAAGAAATGAAAATGAAGAAGCAGGAATACAAACAGGTGAATTACAAAGGCTATTCACAGAAAAAATTAAGGGAAATTTCCCAAGCATGGGAAAAGAAAATGACATTCAGTTATGTGAGGCATACAGAACTCCAGCAACCTACAAACAAAACAGATCTACACCCAGACATATAATAATCAAGATACCAGAAATTCAATATAAGAACAGAATATTAAAAGCCCTCAGAGAAAAGAAACAGATTACCTATAAAGGTAAGCCCATCAGGATCATGGCTGACTTCTCGACACAGACCATCAAATCAAGAAGGGATTGGAGGGAAGTATTCCAAACCCTGAAAGAAAATAACCTCCAGCCCAGATTGATGTACCCTGCAAAACTGTCACTAGAAATTAATGGAGTAACAAGATGCTTCCATGACAAAGAGGAACTGGGGGAGTTTGTAACCACCAATCCAACCCTACAGAGAATACTGAAGAACATTCTAGAGAGAGACAAAAAAATACCAGGATTTTAGGAACAGTGGCAGAAAGGCCTCAGTGAGTGGGCCAGGCAGTAGAATGAAGGAGAAAACTAAAAGGCAGAAAAATAGCATAATAGAAATGAGGCAGAGAAGGATAACTAGAAACTCTAATATAGATAACCTTGATACACTATATTGTTAATAGGGCACCAGGATTTAAAACACACATTACTCACACTACTCTGCTTAGATGTATTATATTCTGTTCCATTCATTCTACCTGTACTAGATTTGAGGGCACAGACAGTAATCCTAAAAATAACAGGATATAGTACAGTAATCATCCTTAATTTCCTACTAACTTAATCTAAAGCTCTGTAAAACCTACACTGTTTTTACCATGACTGATCTTAATCGAGTCTGGTTTGTTAGATCATTGTTTTATACTGATAGATTTTATTCAATGCTGTTATGATTGATAGTATCAAGTCTGATAGTATAGGCAACTGCACTTAAGATGACAAGATTCACTAGAATATCCACTATGGTTTGATTATTACCTGCCTTTGAAATTTTGTACTGTCTATAATGTTTTATTTTTACTAATATTGTTATGTACTGCTATATTCAATTATACTGCTATATTCAAGTATGCCTGATGATATAAACAATTCTATTGAAGATAATAAGAAAAACACAGTAATTATTGTAGATCACCTTGTACTGTGGTTTTATATGACTTTTTTGTTTCATGTTTTTATAAGAATTTGTTTTGTTTTGTTTCGTCTTGCTATGTTTTGTTTTTCCCTCTAATACAGAAAGGATAGAAATACATGCAGAGACTCATGCATGCATAGCTGTTTACACTCTCACTGTTTGAATATCTACTTGGTATGCTTTAATTTTGTAAGTTGAACAACTATTTCTAAGAGGACAATATGTAATTTATCAACTAGTGATTTCTTATTGTTTATCATTTTTTAAAAATTTTGTATTATCTCTACCCTTAAAAAAAGTTTCTGATATCAATCCAAATACAGTTATATATTATTCAATATCTTTGAGGACTACTAATATTGATTGTGAATCCTTTACAAAAGAGAATTCTCAATAAATATTTTATTAAATATCTTTAATAAAATGGTATTTATGATACCTACTTACCAATGTGAACAGGTGATTTTTTATATAATTTTCAGTTGCACAAAGCTTTGTACCACCAGTGTTAGGTAGTCAAATTATAAAAGCACTATTTGGCAGTGCGCAGAATTATGAAGTATCCAAAAGACTTTTCACACAGGATGTTATTTAAATGTATTTGGATCATATCTGACTTACATATTACACTGTGTTTTCTGACTCTTCATTTTTTGAAATTTGAGTAATGCTCATATCTGAAAATATGTTAGCATATTAATAAAGTACATATCTAGTATAAGAAAGATATAGAAACCAGTAAGTTTATAGAGTTCATATTCTTTGCTTTCCTGAGACAAGGCAGGACATATGAAAGCAAGTGTCTAACTGCTAGGAAACCTTGTGAGCTGATGCCATGGCTAACCTGGGTGAAATATCCCACTCTTCCTACATGCTTTCTGCCTGTTTGTGTGGCCCCTTTGGTCATTTACTCGAAGGCTTAGTTGTGAATCCTGTCTTCTTACAGATAATTCTGGGTGAAGAAGGCATTTTTTTTTTCCCCAACTTTGAGAGTCCATTCCCCTGTATTTCTGTTAATTCACACAAATAGGATGGCTTCTCACTTTTCTGCATTTTTCAGACTTAACCATGGTCATATTCATATCCATCAGTCTGTTTATTTGAGAAGTATTGGTTTGAATACTTCTCAAATATGACAGGCAGATTTCTAAAGCATGTGTCTATTGTCTCTCTGAGGAATACTACCAGGTCTATCTCATCCCACAGGGACAGCTGGATATGACTTCTGAAGACACAGCTTCTCTTCTCTTTCTCAAGAAAATTATGTTTGTAAGTTACTCTTTCAGAAACTTTCATATATACATTGATATCACTAAAGGGAGAAGGGGCACATTCTCTCTCAGTTCATACACACATATAATGAACTGTTTATGAGACACTATCTTATGCTGAAAAATTTGACAGGTTTTAAAGCATGACTCTCAAGTGATTTTGTAACATATGACACAAAAGCTATTTAGACTTTGATAGCTTACCAATCTTGAAAGGAAGTACATTTTGTTTTGAACTCAGATCAAAACTGAATACAGAATTTAGAAGGCAAGGTGGCTCTGAGGTTGAATGCAAAGGATGGGATTAATTCTAATCTGAAAAGTCTCTTTCATTTTGTGTGTAGGTCATGACTCAGGGGGTAAAATTCTCTGTTCATTCTAATAATTTAACTAGTGGCTGCCTACTCTTATAGTGGAGAGAATTTTATCTTTCTCTCTGTGTCTATATCTATGTCATATCTTTCAGAACTGAATTTAAATGGCATATACCAGTACAACCTTGACTATATAGGATCATTTCATTTGCTAATTCTTGCTCTTTGTTTATTTGAAAATGTAATTAATTTGGGACCAAATAGGTAGTAGCTCTTGATTTATCCTATAAAACCTCTTTCCTCTTTTTATCAGATTCAGCAGATGTGCTTGTTTCCCATGTCACGCAAAAAGTTTTCTTTGAGATAAATGAAGATAGCAGTGAAGCTGCAGCATCAACTGGTAGGACAAAGGGTACACCCCTAAAGTGGGAAGAAAGATGAGGGGAAAGGTGCTGTGCTGCCAGATTCTGAATCCCCTTCTGTTCCATTTAACACACCAAGGAAAAAAAAGACAGCACTTATAGAAGCTACCCAGACATGTCTTCAGTCACAGCATAATGCAAAAAGGAAGAGATGAGGCTTGACTAGGAGTGGGGCTCCTCCACTGATAAACGCACATTTGCAAATTGAATCACCCACCAAGTAGCAGGTCAGAGCTGTGGAAAAAGCTTTAGTCATCACAAATGAAGTCAGTATATTTTAAAAATGCTCAGTCTTAGTAACCATATTTAATTTTATTCTTCCACTACAAGTTTTTTTCCATTTTCTAATTTGATTGATGTTATTATCTTGGTGGTGGTTAATCTCAAACTTAGGTGAAAATTGGAATCACCTGGAAACTCTTAAAAACTTATCTCTGTCGGAAAGATTCATTTTCTAGTATTTGACTGAATTCTCCTGAGTGATTCCAGTGTACACACAGGTTAAGAACCTGTGCTTCACTGTAGCCTACAGCTTGTTCTTGTCACTATAAACTAGTGCATAGGAAAGCAACAATATTAACCCATGGGAACTTTTTAAAAATGAAGTCTCTGGCTGACTTCAGACCTACTGAAACAGAATCTGAGTTTGCCAAACTAGAGATGATTTGTGGGTACATTCCAGATTAAGAAACTCCCTTCAATAGTAAAATTCCATGAACAAACGATATTTTGAGTAATACCTGTGCTGCATATAATCAATCCTTGTAAAATAATTGAGGAAAACCCTTACAATCAGAAATGAAAAAGGAGCCAAAATGACCCTTGGATAAGTCCATTTTAATAACTCATACAGGGTTTGGGGATTTAGCAGCATAAGCGCCTGTCTTGCAATGACACAGTCATGAATTTGATCCCTGGTACCAAAACAAACCAACAAACAAGAAAACAAAAAACCTCATATACTTTGGACTTTAATTAATGTTTAAAATATGCATCATTTGAAAAATATTATTGATAAATATTTGGAAATTTATATCCATGTAACAAATTTTTAAAGTTAATTTACAGTTCTGCATGGTACCAATATATTTTGACATCTGAACAGACACACTGGATTCTCATTACTATTTTGTCACCTCCTAAAGAACATTGCCTTGCTGTGCTCAAGAAAATTAGATTTCAGAAGGTGGAATACATCAATCATTGGGGAAATGGAAAGAAGACATTTAAATGAGGTTGCTGGTTCATGTAACAAACTTTCCAGTGCTTTTACACAGAACTGTCAGAAACCTTCTAGGTCTTTGTCTCAGCCTCTCATTATAATGGTGAAAAAAAGGTCTATCAATGTGAAGAGCTTACCAGAGGTCATACTATTAACTGACAGCAAAGTCTGAACCCAAGTCAGTTCTTAGGGCTATTTCTGCTACTTACCACTGCCTCCTATAGTAAGTCTAGGATTTTCTAGGAAGATGTAAGAGTCATTAAGGTATGACAATATGAGTCAGCAATGATCTTGATGTCTTACCTCCCAGAATAGTTTGCTTGAGCATTTTCTTTGAAGATTCTACATTGAGGTTGCCAAAGAAAAAATGTTCAAGTATTAATTGAAAATTTCCATAGGAATAAATTAACTTCCTGAATTTATCTCAATAATTCAGACATACATAAGCCATTCAGATATACATTAAGTATATTATCTAATAATTACAGCAACATTAGCACTGATATTCCAGGTAGACTACCATTTATGTTATATTAGAAAGTTAAACTCAACTGTTTTCAATTCTGATTGTACATGTTGATTTTGATTTTATTGGGCCTGAAAAAAATATGAAAAAAGAAAAGAAAAAAGAAACATTGCATTAATGCTAAGTAAAATACCTGAATTGAATATAAAAGTATTTGATCTATAATGAAAAACTCCAACCATGTACACTTTTCTCTTCTGCATATTGACAAATGCCATAATGGAGAAACTTGGTAAGATTGTCATTATAAGTCATTTTAAGGCAGCAAATCTCTGTTTCTAATCTCATCATAGAACAACCCATGCACGTTCACTATGTAAATTCAAGAATCTCTGAGTTTACAGAATAATTTTAAAGGGTGAGTGCAAAATAAATAAATTTGAACTCAGAAGTGATTATCATAGGCCTTAAGTATAGAAATAAAAATATCTGGATAGGAAGTAAAAATTGAATATACTATCAGAATAAATTATATAATGTATATAAATTAGTTTTAAAAGATGATATTTTTAAAATTTTTCCACTAAATTGAACCTAGTTTCTGACTTTCTTCTTCATTAAATATAAATGCGAACTTAGAATTGTGTCAGAATTATCTAATATTTATTTTTCTGCACTTTGGTTTCTAAATTAATTGCAAATTTCTTTATATTTAGAAAATAGCCACTTTATCGTATTTTAACTTCTTATCTAAATGTTACAAAAAGTATTCTGGATACATTTTCTTCATTTGTCTTTTTGATGTATCTAAATAACTGCTTCCTGTATTTTATAGGTGTATGCATTCCTGTGATCATGAGTCTGACTTGAACCCAATTTATAGCAAATCATCCATTTCTGTTTATTGTGAAATATAATCCAACATGTGCTGTTTTTGAAAAGTCTTTGGGAGTGCTACATAAGTTAAACTGCAAGTTACAATCTACATATCTGAAATCATTTTTAACCCAATAGATATTTGTTAAGTACATGGTATATAATAGGCATCATATTTTAATACTTGATGAGAGCCTAAGATAAGACAATAATAATAATGACTTCCTCTGTACCTATCACATGCAGTAGCCATTTTGTATGCATGTCTCTAAAGGTAACACCATTCTGGAAGAGTTAATATTTAACTAACAAAGACATAGAAGCTCAGAGAAATATTATGAAGTTCATGTAAAGTCCTACCACTACAGAGCTGTAGAATGGGGAGTGAGGTTAGCTCCCTTTTTATGATGCCTCAATTGCGGTGGAGTTGTGAGTTGAAAGCATAAATGACCAGTACAGACTGCAAGGTCAACATAATTCCAGACCTACTTTCTGGACAACTGGTAAAAGATGGTGCAGTTGCAAAATAGGTGAAGAAGAGATTTTAGAAGACCTGCAGGGTTAGAGTGATGTTTTACATGATGTCAGCATATGGAAAGGCAGATTGTCTTGATATATGGTTTAGAATTGGTCTTATGAAAAAGAGGCCAGGAATGTGAATACAATGGAGAAATTTTCTCTAAGCTTGTATTTGGGACTGTTTGGCAGTCAGATTGTCCATGTGAAAAGTGTGATTCACAGAACAAAAATTACATCTTAGCCCAGATTTTGGCAAAATTCCTTACATAAAGTATCAGCATCCCTAGAGCCTGAGACTGCAACTCTGCTGGGGTAAAAGTCCAGCTTGGGTAACCAGTAGTATTGAGACAAGTCACTTAGCATTCCTAGGCCACATTTCTTCAATTTCCTAGTTGAATACAATATTAGTATTTTATCTCATAAAGTTAAATCAAACCATATATGAGGCCAGTGACAGTGTCTCTAGAACATACCAAGTGCTTACTAGAAATACATTAATAAGTAAAAAAGAGTGAGTAACTGAATAAATGGAGTAAGAGAAAGTATTAAATTTCTAATTACTACCTAACATGAGAAAGAGATATAGGGAGGAACTTAGCATTGCATACTTACTTTTCCTTTGTTGGACCAACATACCTGATACCTGCAACTTAAAGATGAAGTTTATTTTCACTCACAGTTTCAGAGGTTTCCAGTGCCAAGACAGAAACCTCATGGCATTAAGGCACAACTGAAGAACATCATTCAGTTTATAGGATCCAGGAAACAGAAATCAAGGAAAGGAACCAGAGAGGAAAAGTCTAGGGAGTAGTGTCTAAGTCCACAGCCCCACAGTTCCCCACATTTACCCAGAAATGTGCTATATTAGTTTTCCAGGCTCCTCTCAAACCAATCTTAACGAATATGATTAACCATCAGAAACTAACTGGATGTTTACTATAGAGTAGCTGAGGAGGTCATACTTGGGGAAAGAAAAGAAAAAAGCAGGAGTGTGGAGAAGCAGGCAAGTTATATAGGTGCAGTGAGGGGCTTGCCCACATAGTGCAGGCACTGAAGTAGCCTTTTGGAATGATCTGAAATTGTGCTGAAGTAGCCAAGCCTTTTCATTTTTGCAACATCAGATATTGAATACACCAACATAGAAAAAATGTGAGCTGTGAGATGGCTGCTTTGCACAACACAAAAGAGGCAATGTCTGAAGAACTGAAAGCTGCTGGCTGTCTAATGACAGCATCCAAGCAGCCTGGGCACCAAGTCCTTCAGTGAAGAGGTATACAGGTGGCAAATGGTAATGTCAGCCTCATGGGTCAAGGGAATCACTCATTACTTACATAAGCTATAAATGATTAAACCATAAGCTTCCCAACATATTTTATATCGTCTTGAGAACAAGCCAAATAATGAGAATTTAAGAAAACCTAAACTTGAAACCTGACAATACCTCACATTCACTACAAATATTACCTTCTTCATCTACAATGTGACATGATAATGTTTATTTGAAGGAGATATTGCACAAAATAAATGTCATATTTTAAATATAGCTTTTAACTCAGTTCCTAGGATATAGAGATAATTCAGCAATGATCATTCTTTAGAAGGGAAAATATAAATGATTATTTAGGGTTGATTAACTTTTTGCTTATTTATTTTTACTGATGTATTTATACATCTTTATAGGGTATATTATGGTAATTCAATGCATGTATATGATGTGTGTATAATAATTAAATAAGGACAATAAGCAACTTCATCTCTTACTATAAATCTTATGTATGGGGAATTTCATACGCTTGTACTCATTTTGAAATGTATCATAGATTGTTTTAAACTATAGTTGCCCTGTGGCCTTAATGAAGAACCAGAAGTAAGTGTTTGATTAACTTTTAGTTTCAGATATATTTTTTTTGTTTTTGGAGAAAAAAGGAAAGATGAGAAAGGTTCAGTATGCATTCTCAGGACGTCTTATTTGTTTGCTGATTTCCTATGCTTTCTCAGCTACTATATTGTTATACTATTATGTATTATTGTTCCCAGAACATCTTACTTATATATTTATTGACTGCCTATGCTTCCTCTACAAATATATTATATTACTGAATATTACCTTAGCTTTTATTGAACATCTAAATTTTTTAACCAAAATATATTGCTCCTACATATTTAGGAGTATGGTGTAATGTTTCAGCACATGTATGTCATGCATAAAGGTTAGGTCAGATTTTTATATTCAAAAGTCATTAGTCATTGTGCTAAGAACTTCCAAAATTCTTTCTATTATTTGTGTTGTATTATTTTTTGGAAACCATAATTATCTTAATGTGCTATGGAACTTTCAAGATTATTTTTCTTATCAAATGGTAATTACATACCAATTAACCATCTTTTCTGCATCCCTCCTGTCAATAATTTTATATTCTTATGATACAAAAATGAATTATAGAATTTCAGTGAATTCCTTTACTTTTAAATATATGCTTCTGTAGAAAGATGGGAAAGAAACGTTACAGAGATCCTAAATGGCTACTAATTATGAGTATCTAAACACTGCTCTGGAAGTTCAGAGACCCCCACCCCCAGCTTAGGTTTTGTTTCCTAACATAGGTTATAGAATTTTGCTGGTAATATTTCATTTTGGTGAAATTTTCTAACAATTTTGTTCCTCAGAAACATCTAATACTTGCACCTATTAAAAGCTGTTACTCCTGCATTCTAATTTTTATAAAATGTTTTTCTCCTGGCTCGTCAAGTATTGCTCACCATGTGGTTTAATTTAGAAATCATCATTATCTTTATTTTACTGATACTGAAATACTGTAGAAGCCAGAATGATTACGTAACTTGCCCAAAGTGTCATTAATTATAAATAAATGACAAAATTAAAGTCCCAGGAATCTAAATCCTGTTTCTGAACTAGTAATCACCAGATGACCTTTGTCTCATCTTCCTGTAGATCTAATTTTCAGCTGAAATATTAGAGAAATTTCCTTGATCAGTATCTACTGTAGATGTACCAATGATTCTTTTCATTTCTTTCCCTGGCATCTCTTTCATACAATTTATTACAATTTTAAATTATGTAGTATGGTGATTTGTTCAGTATTTAAATTTTTACTAAATTATAACATTTCTGAGTGTAGGAACAAAATACCATCCTCATAGCACACTCACACTTTTAAAGCAGTCACTCAATAAATTTTGCTTGAATTCACTGAGGCACATGGGAGGAAATATAGTTGTTGAATATGTCTGAAAACTTTTTATTGTTGGTGGTGGTGGTGGTAGTTTTGGTGTGTGTGTGTGTGTCTGAGTGTGTACATTTTTCACTACTAAACTACATCCCAGCCCTCTCTATGACTTTTAAAATGGCACAAAATAATTTAATATAATTGCCATTTTTCATTATAGCTATATTACAAATGCTTTCATGCAAAACACTAACACATACATACTAAACAAAATTTAAATACACTTAGCAACAGCAAAAAAAAAAATTATTTGCAGTGATGAAAACCCAGTTGTCTTCAATTTTTAGCCTCTTTTTCTACCAAATTTACCTGCTTCCTCTGATCTATTCTCCTTCATCCTTGTTTCTTCAAGCCATTCTATTAAAACTCATTTCCAGAATGGTATTTCACTAGAAATTTAAGATTCTGGGAATATTTTGGAAGAAAGTCTAGGGATCACAGAAACAGAATACATCCTGCAGCTGAAACCACCAGGAAATACTGAATGTGTGCCTTGAATGAAGGATTCTTTGAGCGCATTATTAACAAACAGGCCCAAAATACAAGCAGAACTCCAGCAAATAAGATGAATTATTTATAAAAAGGTGGAGTGAAGACACTTGTCTGGCAAACAATAGCCAAGAAAAAGTTTCCACATATTATTGTATGTCTGTTTAAAATATATCCGAGGTGAAATGAAGCATCCTGGTTTTACACAGGGCATGGAGCTCAGGAAAATGACTGTTTACTGTTCAATATCTGCCTGACATAAACACCAAGAACCTAAAATTAAATAAATAAAAGAAGAAGACTTGGAAACATGAAGTTCAGCTCATTTAAAATATCATCTCTATATTATCTTTAATTGACATTTTCTTCTTTTCATAATGATACGTATAATTACAATACTAGGGTAGCTAGGGGTGGGAGGGGAAATTAGGAGAGACTGGCAAGTGAGTGTGCCCTTAGCAGTCCCCTGCGTGGGGAGAAACATCATTGCCAAGGATGAATCCGTATCAGAATGTATTGATCTTGTTTGAATGTTACACATGCAGTTCAGAGTTTGAAATTTAGATATTAGAAATCCTGATATCAGTGGCAAAAAGATACTGGTCTTTCTGTTTTTGTCTTATATGAAGGTCAGAATTGAAGTACACTGGATTTTCAGATGAAGAGCATAATAACAAGGGTTCCTTCCTTTAGATATTAGGAATCAAGACCAAGGTGAAGCAAAAGGTAAATATTCACATGTTGCTAAAATTCTTCTCTTTACATCTGGAACAGAATATAATTTTCACAACTAAGTCATATTTTGACTTCTTAGTGCCTTGTAGATCTATCATCCTTAACATAGGTAATAACTGCAGAAGTTGCTACTATCTATCTTCACTAGTTTTCATCTTTGATTCAATTAATATATATTTCACTGCCTGCCATTCTAGTTTTATAGTGTGCACAGATATGCATGTATATACATGCACAGTTTCAACCTGTATTTTCTTTGAAGTGTTCAAAGTAGCAGAAAGACACTAAGAAGAAGGTCTGAAATTGGCGCTGGATAAAAACACAACCTTGAACTAATTTTAAAAGTTTGCAATTAGCCCAGATCACAGAGTGGCAAGTAAAAGTTTTAATGATAGGCCGACCTGGGCCTTGAGGTAAATTTGCATAATTATTCAGTTTATAACTGCTATTTTTGGCTTGCTTGATTTGTCCTAGACCTCGGGCTGAGGAAACAATTTGAAATAATTAGTGTACTAGTGCATTGACAATGATGAATGAATTGAGTACTTCTTGTGCCAAACATAGGTCTTGATATGAAGCAGATAACTTTGGCAACTGTGGTATTTTGTTATTGGATCTCTGAAAGTGGAAAGTTGGTGTTGTTTTTGTGATTTTCATAGTTCTTTTTTCTTATTCTCTACAGTCCTCTACTATAAGCAAAAATATGGCTAAAAATGCATCAAAAGTAAACTAAGAAAGAGCATTTGCTGACTATAAAACTTCTAAATTCCTTGTTTACTTACACCTAGTTTTTGGCCTGTTTAATGTTGATGGAACTGTAGTATACTAAATATAATTTAGCAATAACTTGAAAATTTGTTTGCAGTTGAATGTTGTAGAAGATTTTCCAGAGTAAATCAGTTGAAAATGTATTTAAGAAAAGAATGTAATAAGCAATTTTAAATAAATTGTAATTAACATCTAGTATTTTTCTAAGTATTTGATTAATAAAAAATAGATTTTTGCCTTCATGATTAATTCCTATTGCTAATACCCTACTTTATGTATAGATAAATGAAATACTTTTCAATGGCAAAAATATATAACTGTGTTGAAACACACAGCTGCATAATTAAAGTGCACTATCAAAAATAAAACTAACAGAAAAATTAAAGAGGGAAGAGATTTCTAATTAATTTTGTACAAAATGTATTCCTTTTTAGTGTATAAAAATTTGTTAATTGAGCAATTACTGAAATATAATATATTCAGTATATTCTCATTTTTCAGTAGGATAAGCACTAACAATTGTCTCTGTGTGGAGGCAACAATTGCCCTTGACTGGAAGTTTGGACAACAGGCAATCTTTGTTTTTGTGGAAAACTTTCCACCCACTCAAGTGACTCAAGTATGAAAGCAAACTAAAAAAATTTCAACACATAAAAATGGAATTCACAGTATTTCACGTTAAAATTACTCTGAAATCAGATACTATTATGTGATTTCTAAGTGGTTTGTTAAAGCATCCAAAATTGCAGTAAAAATTGCATAATATTTCTTAAACATACTGTGAATACATTTTCAGGTATTAAAAATATGTATCTTTATATCATGCATGCATGTAGTAACTGGCATTTATCTATACTTCTAAGACATTATAAATAATCCATTCTTATCATTCTTTATTATTTTAACTTTGGAAAAATAGTTTAAATGCAGCTTTTTTTCATATATTGACCAAAATAGAATCTTTAATAAACTGTACATAAAACACATTGACCTAATTGTTCATAATATGGTTAAACGAACCACTATTTTATGTAACTCTTACCACAAAAGAGAAAAAGAATTTGTGTTACCATTTGATTCTTCTCTGTGAATCTTCAGCTTGATATATAATTTTGAATGCTATACTCCAGAACTTGAAGAGTTTGTTTTATTTTGTTTTTTGAGGAAATGAAAAGCCTTAAATGGTAGAATTTCCCTGAATTCATTTTTTTGCCATTTTGATCTTTGTTTTCAAAAACAGTGCCAGTATGTCTCCAGTTTTACTAGAATATAAGTGTTACTCCATAGCTTTAAATTTTGTTTTTGATTCTCGTTTTTCTGATGGCAGAAATTATATCTTGAAGTCAGGAGGAAAGACCTTGTTAATTAGGCTATATCATAAAGTAACTGATCTGATAGTCAAACACATGGTTTTCTGATTAGAAAGATTTAATTGCAGAACTATCATTATTAAAGTTTAAGTCTGGAGGTATTTAGTTTAGTCTATGAGATAACTTTTTATTTCTTCATAGATAGTTTATTATATCAGATTACATCACACCAAACCCTCCAGAACACATCCTGGCCTTCTTTCCTGATTGAAATGCAAGAGTGGTAACTGGGCAGTGGAGTTTTCCAGGGTCCTTGGGTAAAATAGGTGTAAAATGCAATGAAAGAGCTGGTAATCCATAAACTGCCATCTGCATCAGTTTTCCCCTCTGACAAGTGTTCTCTGTGACACTACTGCAGATAGAGCAAAACCAATAGACAGTAAGCTCTCAAACACTAAATAGAAAGACTGAAGCTGAAATATGAAGTATAGTAAAAGTAAGTTTCTACATACTGTCATAGAACACAAACACTTGGGAGCTTGACCTTCTTGAGTATGAAGAAATCAAAAAGGACAATTCATTTGGAAGCACTCTGTAATTATAGATAGAATACTGTTAATGCATATTAAAGATTATCTACAGTGAAGTTCATTAGTTTGCTGCTTGTTTAATGAATCATTAAAATTAATCTTGTTTTGTACTTTCATAGTATAAATATCTTAGAATGAAAATGTTTACATAAGCATTTTTAACAAGAATTACATACTTTTGCTCAGCTGGATAAGGGGAGCCAAACTTCTAACACATCCAACTCTAAAAAGAGAGTTCTGTTTGATATCATTTCATAAGTAAATATTTACAAATTGGTACAAATTAAATTTGATATTATATGTACAGGTACACATTTCAAATTCATAAAAGTTATTTACAAAGTTCTATGAAATAGGAAGTATTTTACTCACTAGAATAAAGTGAATAGTTTTTAGCACCTTCATTAGTAGGACATTCCTGTGAGAGAATTTAAAATCAGAACATTATTTTTTTCATATGCCACTTTTCATTGAAATTCAGGCAGGTTCAACTTTGTACAATAGCTCAATATTAAAATCTATGGAGGCAATAACTTTTCAAATTGACTGAATATCAGTAATTAGCACTAAAGTAAGAGCTGCTGTCAGAAGCAATGAATTCTGATAAACAATCTAGCAGGTTATTTTATGATACCATGACTTGATATTCAGTTTTGATGCTTTTGTTAAATGAATGTGTCATGAGCTAATACTGCAAACTCTGTCTCACATTTACTTATTTTAAGAAAATGGTGAATCATGAAATAGTGGGGATGAAAGCAGTTTCTGTAATTTATTAAAGATTGTTTATTCCTAAATTGCTTCAGCATTTATTATGAAGCTTGTGCTCAAAGTGCATATTTTTACTTATGACGTGATTTTCATTTTCCTTTTAAAAAATCTTACTAGGGAAGATGTTCAAAGATCTACCTGACATACAATGGAAATTCTCTCAAAGGAGACAGGTGAACAAAAAGCAACACACATGCACACACATAGATTCATGTTCTACATTGGTTGAACCAGGAACCACCTTATATGCACAGCAGTCATGTGTAAAAACACATCTCAGACATGTGCCTGTTACTGATAACTTTTCCTAGGACATTATGTAAGCCTGACTCTAGCATTACTATTTGTACAAGCACTGTGTTTGGGGGTAGAAGTGTTTTCTAGGAGATAGATGGAAATTTCTACCATTACCCTTTTCTTTCTTCCTCCTTCCAAACCAACTACCCCTTGCTCTCTCCTCCCCCACCACCCAGTTTAAGTTTGAAGCCATCAATCCATGTATTTAAATGTCCTTGGAAAGTGAAAGTAATCTAAAGTTCATTAGCATATTGTTATAAATGTTAATGGCCTGACACCAAGGATGGGCTTTTCTTTTATGGGTGTTGCTGTGAACATCTTCCCCATTCAAAATGCAGCCTTGGCCCTTCATTCACATGTCAGGAGCCCATTGTGTGCCCAAACCTTGTCAGAGGCTTCGAGATGTTTAGCGGCAGCAGCTTGCCATTGAAAGCTGGGAAGAGAGCTATTGGGATGGGGACAGACCAGCCTAGACAGCCAGGTGGTGGCCAACTGGCCACTAAGTGACAGACAATTTAACTTAACCAGCCTGTACAGTCAGGCCTGCGTTACAAAAGGCCCACATGTGCCCTTAGCAAGCTTCCTTAACTCTTTTGGCTGTGACTGTACTCCTCTGACATATTAATTAGTTGCCATGCTTTCTCTTGCTCCAACATAACCTTTACATTGGTCATTGATTCAAGGATGCAGTGGAAGCTGTAGAATAATATGTGTGCAAAATTACTGGTAATAATAGCTAGAGGGGGAGGAAAATATCCCCTGACACTGCACTGATTCTTGATAAAACTGTAATAATAAAAATAAAATGGGTGCCCATTAATCCTTCACTCAGATGAGTGATCAATTCTACATCGCTAATAAAAGTAGTAAGTACATCAATTAAAATGAGTTTGTAGATGTCATCTATACAGAACTGTCTTGTTTCCATCTTCATACTGGTAACACAATAAAATATAAAATAATTTTGAAGTGTTTTTAGTATCTTAAGAAATGGAATGCATGTCCTTCAGTCTATAAATGGGTTGTTTTTAGCATATTTCATAAATTTAAGAAAACTAATGAAATAAAGGCATTGCAAATTTTACAATTATGTAGCATAGAGTGTTCAGAATCTGTTAGTATGCTTCATAGATGCACAAAACATAGACTTATTCATTTACCCACAGATTTAAAAAGAAAGGGTTTTTTGGTGCATATTTTGATACTTTACATTTCAGAATTAAGTACTGTATCATGTGAACATTTGCTGTAGATGGGTCAAGTGTTGAATTTAATGATGAATATACCTAGCTTCTATTTTTTCTTTGGCTTATAGAATATTTCTTGGCCAGAAATGTTGTAAAATTGTAAATTAATTTAGAGAAGTCCAGAATCCAAAAATGCATTTTATATATGTACTTAGTTAAGTGATGAATCTTCAGTGATATAACACTTTGAACTTCTCACAGTATATTAGTCAGCGATCAAGCCTCTTTAGAGAATAAATTTAGATTTGTTTTATCAGTTTATATCTTATGATTTTCCTAAAGGAAACAAGATCTTATCTGACAGTTTTTTCAATATGCTCTCAACAAACAACACAAATGAAGATGATGTGTTGTTTGTGTGTTTATGGCTAAATGTATGAGTTTTTTTCTGTGTAAAATCAATAATCATAAAAGATATCGTCATCCTTTTAAAATGCATTTCTAAAGGAGCTATAGGGAAAACCTAATTATAAATACTGTTTCTGCTTCTTTTTACAATCAGTGTAATTATATTGTTCCCAATATGGTTTATTAATATCACTCCTACTTGGGCTAACTCTAAAGTGTCCTGGGAAGTTCTTTATGGTCTAAGACAACATTGCTTAATTTTAAACAATATAGCACATTTTAAGAAAAGTATGGTATCTCAGACATCAGCTGTTGTTTTCTCAAATATGCTCAATAAAACCAAAAGAGACTTTAAAACTATGGTAAACTCAGGCAGTTCAGCAGATACAGTGCGTCCCATTCTCAGGTTGCATGAGTGTACCGGAGTGCTTGAGCTGGGAAAAAGGACTGACACTGGAGGTAGAAAAGCCTTCAGCTGTTACAAAAAACACACCCAAGAAGAACATTATTATAGCGGTAAACAGGAACAATAACTTTCCTCACCCATAAGGGTCACAGACCAGACTCCTGTAACAAGTGACAGGCTAATGAGAGAACTGTAACAAATTTATTTCATCAGGAGGTTCCATGACATGGAAATTTCAGAAATGAAGACTCAGAGATGCAAGAAAAACTATTTCTATGGTTAAGTTACAGCAAGAACGGACAGCTGGGTGGAAATGTGATTGGACAAAAGGATATGATCTCATCGTCTAGAATTGCACAAAGAATTGTTTTTCATTTTTATTGTATTTATTTATTTTTTTGGTACCAGGGATCGAACTCATGACCTTACGATTGCCAGGCAGGTGCTGAGCTAAACCCCTGGCCCCAAGAGTTGTTTTTAGTGTCTGTTGAGGTTCTTCCTGGCCTGTCCTGTATGGAATTTCTTCCTCTTTGGTGTGGTGCAGGATACCTCTGAAATAAGGGTCTTGAAGGGAAAAGAGAAAAAGAAGAGTGTAAATTTTAAAATTTTTATGTTTTTTCTGCACAATGGCTCTAGTTTCCACTGCCCACTTTAGGGATGAATAATTCACTTTTATGTAATTCACTTCAGGAGAGGAAGAGGGGCAGCAGACAACAGGGCAAGAGAAGGTCAGAAAGAAACTTTGCTTCTGAGACTTTTTGTATGATTTTCTCATCTCCTTTTGTTCAAAGTATTCATCAAGCCAAAATGTCACATTTTGTGGTTTTCCGAACCCTGCCACTGTGTAAGAAAAAGTGATCATGGGGTTATTACTACTGTAAAAACTTTATGTGCAATTTACATTTGAGAAGTACTCAAGGGTTATAAACCTTTTCTGTTGGTAAAAATTATGCACTGCTTACCATGGAGTCTTAAGTTTTTGTGGCAAAGTGAGTTCTCAAACAGCAATAAAATATAAATAGTGTCTATCTCTAGATGAGCTTGACTTCATAATCAGCAAACAGTCTGAGTAGACTCAGCAAAAGTAAAAATAAAATTAGTTGCAGCTACATGCAAGGAACTTCTTAGGGAATAAACTGATTTTGTTTGGATCTGTTTTTTATTTATTTCTAAGCGCCATGCACACTTACATAATCTGTACATCCCATTAGGAAATCAAATAACTGTTGATTGATTAGCAAATTTGTCATTTGTTTAAAGAATTCTACTCTTGAATGTAAATCAGAACTAATTATTACCTTTAATCATAGAGTTATAAAATAAGATTAACAGTCTTGGAATTACATGATAATGAAAAGTTATTCTTTTGTTATTAAATGTCATTTTCAATTAAAACAAATATCAGAATATGAGATCTGTAGAGGTAATATTTTGTAAAGCCAGGAAGATGGTAAAGAATTTACAATAGTTAATCTAACTATATATAAAAACAAAATTTTGTAATCTTACTTTTTAAAATCAATTCAAGCTTTATATTTCTAATGAAAACATCTCCAAAAGAAAAAAATGCATAAGACAGTTTATAAAATAATTCAGTAATAGCAGATAAGTTAGAAGCAGGTAATAACATCTGGTCCTTCATAATTCTTTTTAATTAAACCATGCTTTGTAAATTTGATGTTAATTGATTTTATAAAGAAAAAAATTGTAGGGCTAGGGTTTTTGCTCAGTGGCATAAGTGCCCAATTGGCAAATGCAAGGTCATGAGTTTGATCCCTGGTACAAAAAAAAATTGTAATTTTTTTAATTGACTCTGAATCTCCATAATTACAATAATCATGCTCTGGCTGTATCTGATATCTTTGACAATTCACCTGTTTTATTTGATGTGATTCAAAATGCTACTTAAATAAATAGGGTTACACGTGTCAGTGCTGTATAATTTAAAGTGTTGTAAAAATGAATGGTGTTTACAAGTATAATTTTCTACAGGAAAATTTGGAACCATTTTAAATTGGAAAAGTTTCAGTGCTTTATGATATATTTTATACCAACCATGTGTAGACTCAATACCTTATAAGCACAAACTTCAAACTGATTGACTTAAAGTTGTAGTTTACAGATTCTATATAAAGTCACTAGTCATATGTTATTATAGCACATCCTTTTTAAATATTAGAGCACAAAAATTTATATATATATATATATATATATATATATATATATATATATATTTCAATGTGTAGAAATTTATTTTAAACTGTATTGAGATGTTAACTTTTCAAACCATTAACCAGATCAATAAAACAATTTTCCTTTTATGGACTTTTTAAACCATTATCACCAAATATTAGTTGCAAAAATTATTTCATATAGATTATTTGATTTTCACAAACTACTTTAAATACTTTCCTGAAAAAATATTTCTATCTAAAAAAGCTCTTTTTGGTTTCTGAATAGTGCTGTTTTCTTATATTCAGACATTCTTAATGTTCAAGGAAGAAAAAGAAATAAACCAAAAACATTTTGTTCCATGATACATAATTCTCTTATTGTTTATATTTAATCTATTTGCTTTTAAATTACTTTATTTTGATCCACATTGCCCCAGATAATTCTTGTGTATCTCTATGTGACTATTTTAATGCAATTTTTACAATTTTATAGCAATTTTCAGATTACTTTGAGAGATATTTTAACATATATAATTCCTTCTATCATTCTCTATTTGTTTTTTAGTAGTGCCAATCCTAGTATATTCCAATTTAGTTATATCAAATTCATGGCACACTAGAAAAATTAGAGGTGATGATTTTTAAAATGTGATTGCCAATAACTTCTTCCTGCTTATTCTTTATTTTTGTGCTTGTCCACTTGATCTTCCTTGATCTCAATAAATTCATTTGGAAAAAAAGTTGCAATACATTTCTGACAAAATTGTTGTATAGTGTATTATTTCATAGAGCATTATATTAACTCCCTTACAATTTAGAATAATACTGTTATTAATCCTTTAACCACAAATACATAATTAAAGGCAACAAAGTAATTATCACTGTTGGCATGTGTTGTGCAAATTACTTATAATCATGGAATATACAATTTAACTATAGGAAAATGAATCAAGATAAATTCATAAAATTCTTTAAATGACTTTCAAAATATATAATTTCAACTTTCTATGAAGTCAAAGATATACAGATAATCCTTAATGTTTCAGGTATTTGTTAAAAAAATAAACGCATAAAGACTCAAATGTAGAAAAGACACAAGGGTTTTATAGATGCAGACAAATGAAATTAATTTATAAGACCAAAGCTCCTGTCTCATGTAGCATTACACAAATGGCCTAGAGTGTATGTGTTTGTGAGTGTGTGCGTGTCTTAGCCCTATCACTGTTCATAGACAGTGGAATTTTTTGAAACATCATAAAAGTTTTGTTTTTCTTCTTTTATCCAATTCACTGTCTTAACAAACACTTCTCTAAGCATGTGCAGAATGCTGCTCGGCTACCTGCCAGTAATTCTGCCTTGGTGTGCACCGACAACCGAGTGTTGAAATCTCTAGGGAGCTTCCAGCAGCAGCCACAAGTCAGATGCCTTGAATTGCCTGTCCACATTTGGAACTCCAGCAGTAAAAAGAGATTTATCTCTCATACATCTGCCTTCTCTCTTCTGATGTGATGCCTCTCTACCACTGGTAAAGTTTCAGTAAACAACTTCAGATTGACACAAACTGACAGCACACTGCAGATACAAAGGGTTATTTTTTTCCCCTTCCTTTTTTAGATTTTATCACTGAAAACACTTTTTGGAATGATCAATTAGGCTTAAGGTTTAGTTTGTTACAAAGGAATTTTGAAAAAGTCACTGACAGTGGCAGAATATGTGAAAACAAAACAGAAGTGTAAAGCACCCAGGAAAAGTTGAATATTTCTGAGCACCATTGCTAATTAAATGCACTGTTTTATCACAGCACTCTGTGTATCCTCCGAGTAATTCCAACTGTGGTCCTAACAACATTCCCTGTGTTTTGTATTTGTATTCACTGTTGGCTGATTCTTGTATTTCCTCTTCTTCGATCCTTTGTTCTCTGACTCATTTTATTTCCTTTATTTAAAGTGTGTCCTTCAAGTAAACGTTAATGATTAATTTATTTATTGCCCTCAGCATTTTCCAAAGAAGCTTATAATGCAAAACAAAAGTAAAAGTCTAAAGATATTGAAAATAATAACCCCCCAAACAAATTATCTGAGGGCAGTTCCGAGGCACAGACTATAATCTCATCTATAATTTTTACACTTATATTTTTATTTTGAAATTTCATCTCACTTGTGAATGATTTTAAATTATTGAGTACAACCCTCACATAAACTCCATAAAGGTGGAATTCCACCAGTATTGTGATTAAAAGATGGTTGTTTATTAGGAGTAAGCAGTATTTTAAGAACTTATAATCAAGATTCCTATGTAGCCTGCACACTCACACACACACAGAGAGAGAGAAAGAGAGAGAGAGAGATGCACAGTATATGTGTATATATATATGTATTTCTATCTAACATTATTTCAATTCTGTTTTTATGTTATTGTGCTTCTAAATACAAGTTTAATTTCCATGTTTGTGTTCAATTTCTCTATGTCCCTTACTTATAGGCAGATGAGATTAATATGTAAAGAAATGCTATTACAGAATTAAACTTATGCTTATATTGTAGCCAATGAAGGAATTAGGAGTAGAAGTCTTAGTATGCAATCATATATCATTGCAAAGATATACAAAATGGTTTTAAAGAGATGCTTGGTCTGAAATTTTAGACCTGGGGGAATAGTGACTTCTATAAATCCATTATTCATTATTGTAGATGTTACATTATATATGAAGCTTTGCACAAGTATAGATATTGCTTTAGACATTTTAGGTGCATTAAAATATAAGAACTTTTATGTTGTAGGTAATAGTTATTAATTCTGTATAACATTAACAGTAAAATAATATTTTTAGGACAAATTTTAAAGGATCTTCTATTTTTCTGCATGGTTAAATTCATAATTTAATTGCATTTAGCTATGATGCACATAGTGAGACTATCACACTCAATAAATATTTGCAGTCTAAAAACTTGATGTGCCGTGATTTGTGTATAATTAACATGTGATGTTTTTCTAAAAGCAAGAGTTACAAAATACAACACATATTTTATTATAACAGTAATTTTCATTTTTTAACTTAAAATAATTCTTTAACCAGTCATTTGAGAAATGTTATTTCTTGGAATATTGAATTGTTTCATGTGCATTTTCATGTTTTACTAAAGTTTTAAACATTTTGAAATCATATTGGAAACAGAATGCATTTGCAAGGCTAATTATTACGTCTGTCTCTTTTTCCCACTATAGTACAAGTCTTTAATTTTTCTGATCCCTTCTTCAATTACCACATGTGAGTGGGTTGTAGACAGGATTATCACAGAAGAGGTTTCACATGAGTCTAATTAAAGGACGAGAGCTTTAAGATTGAGTTACCACTACTTGACTTTATTTCTGAAATAATAGAACACACGCTCCAGCATCTAAGAAGAAAGAAATCATATGATCTACAGTGAGACTCTGTGGTCTTTGGTCTAGACTAGTCCCAGTGGAATGGAAAAGTATAAAGTTTGAATCTTTTCTCATCTTTTTGTTAGGACTGAGGTCACTGTCAGGACAGAACAGGGAACTTTGTGATTAACTAGAGTGCAGACAGCCTGTGGGCCAGGGCTAAGCGTTATGTTCAAATGTTGCCAATATTTTTGAACTCTATTTTCTAAAAAAAGAATCTTACAAAAATGTAGACAGTGACATCCTTGTCTCGCTGCTTTCTGACTTTTTCTTATTAACACAGAGACTTACAAGCGTGTTACCAAGTCAAGCACACTCACACTTGCAGATACATGTTCCCAGCAGGGTTTCATTTGTGCTTAGTGCTGTGGTTTGCTGAAAAACCCTCTCATGTATGTAGTAATTTTCATTTTTGAGCTTGTCACAGCATGAAATCAGCATGTCACTGAGAGTATTTTTTAATGTCTTGTGACTTAGAAGCTAAATAATTTAAATGTCTGAATATGTACAAATAAAGCTCCTGTAGTTTGTGTATTTATACCAACTCTGGTTAGCAAGAGACAGTTACAGTACAACAATATGATCTGTGGTTACTGTGTTTAGAAAACCTATTGTCTTTGTCACAATGTTTTTCTAGAATGGAGTGAATAATTCCTTCCTAAAAATCCACAAACACAGTATACTAATTTCATAATATTTCAAAGCAACTTTGCATTCAAAAATACTTTTCATTAGATCTCTTTCTGTATAAAAGTATCTCAGATTAGCCAGGCTCAAAAAAGGAAATGTTTAAACTTTACCTTTATTCATTTTCAAACTTGTTTTTTTTTCCTTCTATATGTTTTTCAATATATCATAACTAGGCAGAAGTTCATTTCTTGATTTTCAAGTCTGTGCATAATCATTTCCTGGAAGAGAAAATTTAGACCATACCCTTGCATTTACAACATGTATTTACTGACTGACATATGACAGAAGCAAGGGTTAGGAAGCCACAGTTGTAGGGTGTTTTGTTGCAAATGCTGTCTTGACACTGTGCTTCTTTTACAGTGATTAGCATATTAAACTGAGGAGAGTTTTCTCATGTAGGCAAAAGGTACAGTATGAGAAGCAATGTAGTAGCATTATCAGGCCAAGCAAGGTTAAGCTTAGTTTGCTTGCCATGTAGCACAGCTGATTAAACAATTGAACTCCTTCCAAGATTCCTTGACCCCAGCTTTGTCATTTATTTTTCTCTGTCATTTTTTAAGGAAAAAAATAGACTTATTTCCATGAAACTCTGCGGTGGGTGATCCCATCCTTTACATGAATTTTTTTTTTCAAATGAAATGCATATGGAAATACTCCAAATTTGTTCAGTCTAATTTGTGAAGACTCACTTCTGTTAAAGAAGCTAAAATAATGTACAGAGTACTTGTTTAAAAAAGAAAAAAAGATGTTTTGTTACAGCATTTTAAACAAGATATTGACGTTAGGTGATTGATTAAGAAATTTAAAAGAATGTTTTCTATAGTCATTAGCATGCAGGATTTAAATTTTCTTTATATTTTTGAAAAGTCTTTTTACTTAAATACAGGACTTACTGTATTAAAATCAAACAATACATTTTTGATAGACTTAAGATAGTCTCACAGTTTTATTATTTAAAAATTTCTTGTTTCTGTTCATACTACAGTTCCTTTGTTTGTTTGTTTGTTTGTTTTTGTTTTTGAGAAAGGATCTCACCATATAGTTAGGACTGGCCTTGAACTCACTGTGAAGTCAGGCTTGTCTTGAACTTACAGTGACCCTCCGGCATCAGTCTCCCAAGTGTTGGAATTACAGGTGTGCATCATCTCGCCCTGTCCACATCTCATTCGTTTTAATATTTCAGTGAATTTACATGTATTTATTAATTATGTGTCCTGTTTTGCAAATCATAGGAAGTGTTTTAAAGAATACAAGAATCCTGGTGTTAATAAATATGACAAATTGTACTAAATAAATACATAAATAAATAATGTTATACATTTTGACCTTATGATTTCTACTGAAAGATTTTTTAATGCATAAAAATGTAGCAATTATACATTGAGTTATATCAGTCTCTTTTTTATACTAATTAAAATATTAGAGGAGGAAAGAATTGAAATAAATTTATTTATTAGATAATTAATAACAATCCCAAAAGATGACACAGCCAAATAAGCAGAAAAAATAACACAACATGATGGATTATTAGAGAAAGGTGTAGAAGAATATCATCATCTTTTCAACTCATTGGAGTTTCTAAATTTTTGATGCTATAATCAATTAGTAACCATATTTAAATTTTGTCTTCTGTATTATGTTATTAATATCAAGTACATAATTTGAGGAGCTTAGAGAGTAATGAAATGATCTTGCTCAGAAATCAATAATTTTAAGATGGTGGTGGCGGGACATTAAGGCTAATTCAGTCCCTTAAGCAGGAAGCCCTGTGCTATTGATTGCTCCAGGGACACAACTCAAAAGTCAACTCTGAAGAACAGTAATAAAGAAAATTACCCAAACTAAGACATAGTTAGCAATTCTTTATTATTCCTGGGGAAAGTGCTAATACCTACTTTAGAGGTTGCAATGAAAATTAATGAAAGGAAACTAGCTAAGTAGTGGTGAGTGCTTTAAAGACAATTTGGCAAACCATAAATATTATTTACCTCCTTATTTATCTGCTAGCATAATTTTATTATGTTTTTTCTTATTTACTAATCAGACTATCATAAATTCCTCTTCTCTTCCCTTTTTTCTTCCCCTTTCCTTTCAATTGATTTTTAGTTTGTCCCTCACTTTCATTGAAAAGTAAATATGGTTTCCCTACTCTGCTTGTACTCTATAAAAGCACATGACATGCTCTGTGGTGGCACCCACCATGCCACTATTCCTTCACACTGAACATTCTTTCGTGAGCTTTCCTTGACATCTGTAAAAGATCAGCCTGGGAATGCATAATTGCTAGTGGTGCCATCTGTGCAGTGCAGAAAATATGGTTATTCCTTGTGGAGAGTAGCCAACTCTCTAAAGTTTAAATATGTTGGTGTCCATTCAAAAAGAAGTACGAATGCATTGATGGTATGGTATAGGAAATTTATAGTTTGAACAGATGTTCATTTGATGCTTTATATAGTTCATATGTATTTCTACTCATTTTAATAGATAATTTTAAAGAGATATGGCTTACACTACACAAATAGGAGGAAAATATTGGTCCTTTTCAATCATAAAGGAAAAGTTTATACATATAAAATTTGAACAGAGACAGTATGGCTTATGTGAAACAGGAATTCTTTCAAAGTATTAAATCTGAGTGTGATGCTGATTATGGATGGATGTAATCCTTTTGCTTTACCTGGAAAAACTCCATGTGCATGAATGTTGTCATATAACCAACTCAAATGTAGCATAGCTTTCTGCTCTGTTACAATGTCAGGGAAGGAAAGTATTTTCCACTCTTTTTGTTTTAGTAACCTTAAAAAGTTCAAAACTATATCTATATAAAAACTCAAACAGTATTGCCCTCCAGAGTAACATGGTATAAATTAAATGTTTAAAATGTATGAAATGGAAATAATCTGTGATAAATAGCTTTTTCTTCTGATGGGAATACACAAAGCAGACAGTGAAATTTGTTTAAATGGTAGACAATTTTAAACTGAAAAGAAAACTAATTACAGACATGATTTTAATTTGAGGAGTCAAGGAGGTAATTCTTGAAGTCAGGTTCCCAATGTAGAATAAAACTATTCAAAATTTTTGATCATGCACCTGATAATTAAAAGAATGCACTGAGCTCTTATTGTCTTTATTTATAGTTACAGCTCTAATTAAATGTTTACTTAAACCTCTGACTATATTGCACACAAAATTGAAATTAAACATAAATTTATAATATGACCACATAAACATGGATTGAATTTCTAAAACATTCTACCTCTACTACATCCCACATTAAACTCCAGAGATTAAACTTCATTTCTGATAGCAGCCTAAAATAATGCTTTGGAAGGGGAGGAATCTGTAATATTTGGTATTTTCTTATGACTGAAGCTCATATTTCCTCTTATTACATCACTCCATAAATTATGCAAAGATGTATTAAATTTAACAAAGTTACAGGGTATGTAAGTTTTAATATTTTGAATTATTTTTGTCATTCCCCTTTTCTGCCCCTTCAGTCATTCTTCAGTCACTCTTTCCTCAAAATTTTGTTTAAATCAAATAGATATTTGCTACGACTTTTCTATTAATATGACAGCTTCTTTTCAAAAAGCTTTTGCTTTTTTAACTTTATGAACAGAAGTCCTGAATTCATAAACTACTTATGTTTTTCCTTAATGGTTTAAGAAGTTTTATTTTTTAGAAGCTGGCAAGTAACTACAAGCTTTTTGGCTGGTATCCTACCTAAAATTCCTTTGCAGACCTCTAGATTTGAATATAATCATAATTGTAAAATTTTGTGAGATTCAATGAATTAAGTATAATCATTAAACTTAAATGACCATGGAAGTATCGATCAGTATAAAATATTTTTAAACACATACTTTTGTAAACAGTTCATGTGCTTTATCTTATTACTGTTTAAAAGTTTGGCCTTTTAAAAACATTCACTTGAAGAGCAATATTTTTGAAATTTTGAGGATGTTAGTATTTTTCAAAAATTTCAGAGATCAAATAGTTATAAGTGATCTCCAGAAAAGGATGATGGTCATTTGTGCTTAACTTATAGTCTCAGAAACTAATTGCACCAATCGAGTTTCCCTAAGGGAAGGTATTAGGTTCCTTTTTATTCATGAAGGGAATATAAGTGTAGAAGCAGTGCCTGGTTGATTTGTTCAAGTGACTTTATCAAAGTGGGGGGCCCAAGAGTCCAACGTATCTTAGAGCAGTTAATAGGCCACTGAGATTTCTTGGCATTAATACCACCATTTCTATTTATGCTTAAAAGACTTTCACTCATTGACTTGTTAGTTTACACTGTCATTAATCAAATTACATTCTGGTTGTTTTGAATTTAGTTTAGATATGCCATAAGTGATTCTACTTTCAATAATTATATGCAGAAATTACAAAGTAGCAGTCAGTGGAGGACTTTTAAAATAAACAAGCTCTGGAACAACCAAACTCTTGTGTTTTTCAGGAATACAATCCAAAATATAAACACATGCTGAAAAGCCCTTTAAAAATCAATGAAAGATACTGTACTCATAGCACTTAAATATTTTCATGCTAGAATTCCTGGTACTCTTGTGATTGCTGAAACAAAATGAAACAAAGCTCTTGAAATGGAAGTTTTACCATTTTCCCTGGTCCTAATGAGGTTGCTTTGTGTAAGGTAAGAATGATACGAAGTCACATGTGAGAGTAAGAGGTTTAGGGAAAAGGACAGCATATTCTTGATCTCTATCTAAAACAGAGAAGAGCCAATTTTTGTGCTGATTTTTCTATTTCCTGATTAACCATCTGATGTAAGCTCTATGCCTTAATCATATCTGTGTTTCTTAAAGATAGTGTGCAACTCTTCAGTTATAATGAAAGGATGGTAAAAAAAATCTAAATTTTAAAAAGTTATGGTTTTCCTAGTATATAATTTATATAAAAAAAACAGTATCAGTAAGTCAAAGACTAATGACCTTGCTGTCCCCTAGGTATATATTCATATGTCTGTTGGGTAATTACGTAAATGAGTTTTGAATAATGGGTTTTCTTTCTTGTTTTAGCACATTACTTTTCCTTTACCTTGGATCCTCACAATTTCCATTTTCCCCTTCTCTACTGTCTACTAGCAGATTATTTGTAATCCACTTATTTATAGTTATGCAAAAGGTTAAATTCAATACTCTGTTACATGCAAGGACGTGGTCATTTCCAGGGAATGGCAGATTGAGTCTGAAGAAATAATTTCTCAATAGTGTGGTGTTGTCTTTTGAAAAGTGATATTTGGAGAGAAAGACCATCCTTTTGTCTATCATTCAAATTTCAGCACTCTAAAAGGCGCTGCCTATTTTCTTTTCATGAAAGACCTGTTTTCTTGACTCCCTGTCTCCTTTCCTTTGTCTTTGCCTCCCTCTCTCCTTCATCCCATTGCATTCTATTTGCTTTTTCCTTTTATCCAGTCCTCCATTCTACCAAGTGGCACTTGTCTACAGTTCGTTTTTAGAAATGAAATCCTAATCACAGTATTACATCATATTTTATTAGCACTGTTAGTGGTTCCATCTTTTCCTTTTTTTTTTTTTTTTTTTTTTTTTGGTACTGGGGATTGAACTCACAACCTCACACTTACAAGGCAGGTGCTTATGCCAGTGAGCTAAATCCCCGGCCCTCATCTTTTCATTTCAACCTCTCGGCTAAAATCCCTCTATTATCATGAGATATTAATCTATCTTGACACTAGATTGTGACTTTTTCAAGCACCTAATATCCATCACCTTGTCTGAGAGGCCTAAGGACCTGCATAAATACCTCTTTTCATTTATATAATCATGTAAGCTTTGTCTGTCAATGTATGGCCCTGGTTTAATAAAATGTAGACCAGATGGTAGACTGACAGCTTACCTGGAGTTTGGCTTACATTTCTTTCTTGAAAAGATGTGCTGTTTTATTATTTCAAAAGCAGAACTTTTTAAACTCGCTTTTCCTCTGTCATAAATTTAATTACATGAAATGAGAACAAGTGAAACTTCGCACTGAAAAGTATTTTCTGACATTTGTTAGTTGTACTTGTGTAGTACTGCCAATTACATTTATTAGTCTTCAATATTAAACAGCTGGCAGAATTCCATTGTATGTAGATAAGACATTTGAGACCTGGACAAGTGTCATTTTGAGTACAGCCTGCTGGTGCTTTTTACAGTTTCATTAGGCTTAGTGCTGCTGATTCCATAGCACATTCAGTGTTTAGGTAAATGACAATGGGAAAATATGTTGTGAACTGGGAATCCTATAAGAAATTCCAATGTATAGGAATATAACATTTCACAGGCTTGTTAAAACCCAGGAAATGATATGTTATGCAGCTGTTTACCGAATTTGTTCAATTTTTTGTTACCTGAGCTATGTTTTTAATCTTTAATTTGCTATATACCCTTCTGTAAGAGCTCTGAGTTATGCCATGTAAAATAATTGCTGTTTTATTTTTCTTCTCCTAATAAAATTAGACTTTTCTCAGATTTATATTAATGATAAAGAGTAACAAAGTTAAATATTTTGTATAGTTTACATTCTCACTTTGCATAGTGAATTAATTTTCAGAATACAGAACACCGTAATTTTTACAGTCAATCTTATTTTTATGAGCATTTCTTGTCTTTGTTAAATT
>PVLA01010532.1:0-62468 GCA_004027455.1 Hydrochoerus hydrochaeris
TAACCTTGGCAGCAACCCCCAGCCCCAAGCAGGAAGCGCCCCAGGCTTAGGGCCAGGCAGGGACAATCCTAAACAATAGGTTTTAATTAACTCTTTTCACCTTTGTAACATCTCAATCTTGTTACTTAGTTAGCTTGGGAAATGTAAGCCGATGCACCTGGATGCCTGCAGGAGGAAGAGATGTGTGAGGCTATTGTGCTGCTCCCTACATTGTTTCCCTTATCACTTATGGGAGTGTGGCAGTCCCTGTGAGGACAGCGCCTGTCTTAGGTCAAGGACTCTTCATATGAACCCAACCAGGCCTTACCCATCATGGGCCTGCAGGACAGCAATAGGTTCTGTGCCTGTCTTGGGCGGCCGGTGGTGTAACATATGTGTCCTAGTTGCCCGTCTTTGGCTGCCTGTCCAGTGTCTCAGGGCAGTTGTCTCACAGGAACCCCGCAAATCCTCCTCTATGAGCTCTCCCACCCAAAGCTCCCACATAAACTCTCTCACACTACTCACAGAAGGCAAAACCCCACAACCAGTCCTCACAAAGGGGTTATCTAGAGGGCCTCCAGCAACCCCCCTGGAGTCTCCACCCTTGACTCCATATTGAACATTACATAAAAACATACACATGTGAACTACACAAATTACAATTATCAGCACAAAACATTCCAAGATCCTTGCGCCCAATTCCCACATGTGGTGTCCTTTTCCTGGAGAAGCGATTGTCACAAGGTGTGGATGGACTAGGACGTGGCATGGACAGAAAAGGGTGCCGCAGATCCTTATTTACATTTTTCAGTTTTTTACATGAGAGAAACAATGTGATATTTAAACATGTGCATCTGATTTATTTCACTTAAGAGTATAGCCCCAACGTACATCCATTTGCCTAAAAATATCTTGTTTACCCTTCTTTATAGCAAATCAGTATGCCATTCTATATAAAAACCACATTTTCTGTATCCATTCATCCATTGATGGGCATCTGGATGATTTGCAAGATTTAGATATTACAAATTGTGCTGTTATAAACATGGGTGTGGACATATTGCTGTGGTATGATATTTTTTAGGAAGATCTCTCTTTCGGGAAGATACCTGAAGAGTAACTTGGTCAAATGGAACCTCTAGTTTTATTTTTTTTTTTGAAGAATCTCCATACTGATTTCTATATTGGTTGTGACAATTTACACTCTCATCAACCCTGGAAAAGTGTTCCTTTTTCCCCACAATCACACTAACATTTGTTATTGCTTGATTTCTTCATAATAGCCATTCTTTTGGGAGTGAGAGTCAATGTTTTCATTTTCATCTCTTCAGTGACCATTGAGGTTGAACAGTTTTACATAAATTTATATGCTCTTTCAACTTCTTTATCTGAGAAATGTTTCTTCATTTCAGATGCCCATTTTTGTATTGGTTCTTTAAATGAAAGGGGTTTTGGGTTTTTTTTTAATTTTTCATATATTTTAGATATTAGTCATTTGTCTGAGGCATAGCTGGTAAAAATTTTTCTCATTCTGTGGGGATGTCTCTTGACTTTGTTGGTGGTTTCAAGTGCAAACCTTTTTAATATCATGTGATCTCAGTTGTTTGTTCTTTGTTATATTTCCTATACAATTGGGATTTTCTTCAAAAAGTTGTTTTTTTGTTTTTTTTTGTCACAGAGTTTTATTATGCAGTTCAGGCTGCCTTGACCTCACTTTGTAGACCAGGTTGATCTCAAATTCTTTTTTTTTTTTTTGCGGTACCAGGGATTGAACTCATGACCTTGCACTTGCCAGGCAGGTGCTTATGCTACTGAGCTAAATCCCTGGCCCTGATCTCAAATTCTAAGTGATCCTCCTGCTTCAGCCTCCTGAGTACTGGTATTTTATGTGTACACCACTATGGCAGTTAATAAAATATTTATCTATACTGATGTCTCCAAGAGTTCTACATATTCTAACTTCCAGCAGACTTATATTTTGGTTTTAATGTTTATATCTTTGACCCATTTCCATTTTTCTTTAATTCATGATGAAACACATGGGTCTAGTTTTAATCTTCAGCATGTGGAAATCCAGTTTTCCCATCACCATTTATTAAAGAGGCTATTTTTCTTTCAGTGAAGGTGTTTGGCTCTAAGAAAGATGGTTGAAAATGTTTGGAGTTCTTTCTGCATCTTCTAATCTGTTCCACTGATCCTTGGGGTCTTTTTTTTTTGTTGTTGTTGTTAGTGTGATGCTGTTTTTATCACAGTAGCTTTGTAGTATAATTTTGAGTCTGGGATTGTGATGGCCCGTGCCTTGTCTTTGTTGCCCAGAATTGCTTTTGTTATTCTAGGTCTCTTCTAATTCCAAATGAATTTTAAGATTGTTTTCTCTAATTCTGTGAGACATACTATTAGTATTTTGATCAGGAATATATTACATGTGTATAACAATTTTGAAACTATGGCCATTTTCATCATATTAGTTCTTCCTCCTTGAGGACAAGGAATATCCTTTCATTTTCTGATGTCCTCTTCATTCGCCTTTTTCAGAATATTGTAATTTTGCCTGGAGCAGGAGGATTGCTGTGAATTCAAGGCCATGCTGGTCCACATAGTGAATTCAAGACCAGCCTGGACTACACAGTGAGGACCTGTCTCAAAAAACAAACAAACAAACAAACAAACAAAAAACATGTTAAAACAAAACAACCCCACAGTACTGTAATTTTTAATGCAAAAGTCTTTTACTTCCTTCATTAGATTGATTCCTAGGTATTTCATTTTGGGGAGGGTATTGTGAAAGATATTGTTTCCTTAATTTATCAGTGAGTTTATTATTTGTGTACAGGAATGTTATTGATTTTTGAGTGTTGACTTTGTATCCAGCTACACTACTCAATTTGGTTATTAAATGTAGGAGTCTTTTGGTGGAGTTTTTGAGGTCTTCTATTTAAGAGTATTATGCAAATAATGATAATTTAACTTCTTCTTTTGCTACCCTTATTCCTTTTATTTCTTTCTCTTGTCTAATTGCTCTGGCTAATGTTTCCAGAATGATATTAAGAGTGGTGAATGTGGACACTGTATCAGTCATTGTTTACTAGAGAAAAAGATATAACACAAGATATACTAATATGTGAGAATTTACAAAATCGGCTTACAATGGCTACCAACTGAGTCAGGTGAGGAACAGTGCAGAGGATCTGCCTGCACACTGGAAATCAAAGGATTCCATCGTCTGGGTCTCCCTGCAGTGTCTGATGTAAGTCCACATCGGGAGGCCAATGGGTCTCCGATGGAAGGCTGTGCCAGAAGGCTGAAATATCTGTGCCAGAAGCCAGGAGGTGATTTCCAAGGTGAAGACTGGACTCCTCAGAAGAAACAGAAGCAGATCTGTCCTTCATTTCCCCTCTATACCCTCCAGGTGATAAGCCTCCCTACACCCTGGGATGTGCAATTGCTGAGTTAATTTAGTTAAGCTTCTCCTACTCAAACTGACACAATCTACCATCACAACATTTTTGCATTCTTCCTGATTTTATTTATTTGTTCTTTTTTTTTTAAGGGAGGAAATGTTTATTTAGCTTTCAGTTTGTAGAGGTTTCAGTCAATAATTTGCTGGCTCCACAACACATAGCAGAGGGGCAACAATTCCTGGTGGCAAAAGAAAAATCAACAAATAGAAGGAAAGAACTTCATGATTTTAGAGTGAAAGCTGTCAGTTTCTGCCCATTTAGTATGATGCTGGTTTGTTATAGATGATTTTTATCAGGTTGAGATAAAGACCTTCTACTCCAATTTTCTGTAGGATTTTTATCATGAAAAGGTGTTGGACTTTGTCAAATGCTTTTTCTGCATTTATTGAGCTGATCACTTGGTTTTGTCCTTGGTTCTAGTTATAAGTATAATACATTTATTGATTTGCATATATTGAACTGTCCCTGCACCACTGGAATGAATCCTACTTTGTCAATGGTGTATAATCTTGATGATTTGCTAGTATTTTATTGAGGATTTTTGCATCCATGTTCATTAGGAAGTTTGGCTTGTAATTCTCTTTTTTGGCTGGATCCTTCTCTGGTTTTAATATAAGGGTAATACTTGCTTTCTGGAATGAATTTGAGCTTCTTTTCAATTTCATTAAAGAGTTTGAGTAGTAGTGGCATTAGGTCTTCTTTAAATTTCTTGTAGAATTCAGCAGTGAATATGACAGGGCTTGAGCTTTTCTCTTTTTTTGGTAGGTTTTTCATTATACCTTCAATTTCATTGAATGACAATGGTTTATTTAGAATGTTTATATCTTCTTGATTTGGTTTTGACAACTCATATGTATCTAGGAATCTGTATTTCTCCTGAGTTTTCCACCTTATTAGAATACAGGTTCCCCAAGTAGGTAGTGATGATCTTCTGGATTTCTGCAAGATCTGCTATGATTTCATCCTTTTCACTCCTAATTGCACAGATTTGAGTCTTTTGTTCTTTTTATTTTTTTATAAAGTTGGTTAAGAGTTTATTTTAGAAAGCCACATTTTGAAAATGCTTTTGTCACATTTTTTCAACTGGTCCCTAGTTAGCCCTCTTAGTTCATCATCTTTAACATTTGGGAATTCACATTCCACTCTCACTCTGCCCTTCACTCCCACCCCACCCCCGCCCCACTGTGCCTTTGCTAATTCTGGACCTGTCCACACATCCCCACTCCCAAGCATGTCCCCATCTCTGACCCACCTCCTCCTCTGTACTTCTTCAGGTTCACTGAAGGACTGTCAAAAAATTGAAAGAAAAGAATAGTTCAGTAATAAGTAAAATAAACCCCCATACTTGTTTCTAAGGGCCACTCTTAAAAAATGGTAAAACATCATTGGATGTTATTGTTTTGTTTAAGCAGGAAAAAAAAAACAACCGGTTCAAAATCCACTGGGTAGCTTTGCCAAGGATGTAGTGCCTAGTCTTGTGGTTTTCTGGTGCAGTGTAAAACACTGTGTGAAAAATCTCTAACATGATTATCTACAAGAAGACATTTTTTGACAGTTATTATTGACTTGTGATAGTACAGGCTAGGCTCTGACAGGTTATCAGCCTGAGAATTGCCATCAGCAGAGGCAGGACAAACCACTCCATTGCTGTAGCTGAAAATAGATGGTAGGAAAAGGCTCTGTTCCTTACACTCCATTTAAAAAGAGTATATAACCTTACATTGGTGGCTATGTCTTTAATTTTTCTCTTTGACAGCCTTTAAGGTCTCAGGAAAGCTCAAAAACATTCAGCTGAGTATGAAGAATGAATAAGGAGAGCATTGTTCTAGGATTCCCAGCTTGCAAAAGCAAAAGGTTCTAAAGTCTTAGGTAATTAATTACATAAAAATGAACCTCTGTAATGGTAAAAGAATATGTACATATGAAAACACAATTATATATCTCAGTAGGGTTTTTTGTTTTGCTTTTGTTTTTTGGTGCCAGGAATCACAACCTTGTGTCTGCTAGGCAGGCACTTATGCCACTGAGCTATATATCCAGCCCTATTTCTTGTTTTTTCAATTTAAAGCATTAACATCTCATAGATAAGTCCAGAATGAAGAATACGCTGGAAATCCCAGAATTCTGCGAAATTTAGGCAGCTAGCTCTCAAGTTCAAGACCAGTCCAGGAAATTTAACAACTCAGGATGACCCTCTCTCAAAAGAAAAAAGATAAAAAGGGCTCAGCTCTGATGAAGCATGGTACAAGCTCCTTGGGTTCATGTCTGATTTCTGCAAAACAAATAAGCATGGTTAAAGAAAAAGTAGTGTATAGGAATATAAGGTGAAAAAGAAAAGCCTCTACCTTCCTTCCTACATTCCAGTTTCCTCCTTACCTTTTCGTTTCCTCCTTACATTTTCTATCCTTTAGAGGTAACTTTGTGTTTTATTTCAGAAAAGTTGTGGGTTTAATATAACATCTCTCCCACTGAAAAACTAAATAGGAGATTACAAAAAATTGTTCTGCAACTTGGGATTTCTCTATTTAACAGTGTATTTGTTTTTGCAAAATTTACTTGTTAGCATAATCTAATTAAAAAAGACTAGCTTTTTCTAAAATTGAAAAGTAACTGTATAATAGAATGGAAGTGAGAGACATCTGGCTTTAGAAAATATGAAATAATTACTGTAAAATGCCAATTATCTTTCCTCTGCAAGGAGAAAGAAGAAATGTTAGATATAGATAACATGTTTCTCTCTCTCTTCTCTCTCTCTCTCTCTCTCTCACACACACTAATTGCTAAGCTATTTTAAGCAATATCTTGGGTCCTTGGAAATTTTATCCATAGTCCATACAATTAAAAAGAAAATAGTTAACTATTGCAGACAGATCAGGCCCACAACCTCCAAAATGAGTGAATGGTGAAGACTTAAATAAAAGAGATAAGTAGTATGATTTTAGGGCTCCAAGAAGATCAAAACCCTCTAGAATTTGAGATTCTTTGGGGGCTTAGACAAACAAAGGGAGGGGATACTGAGGAAAATGAGGGAAATGAGCAAGACCTTTGGAGTCAGTTCAAAGACTTCTCCAAGTAGTAAATTATGCTAATTAGGAGAACCATCTTATCTCCTACTTGAAATTCATGGCTGGACTGAGACTGCAGGAGTGAGACACCTACAGCTATAGTCTCAATCTAGTTAATTGGTGTTGGGGCCAGGTGTCCTCAGGTGTGGTCTTATCTTGTCCTTTGAGACATCTCTGGCATCACAGGCCACTACAGGCCTCAGCCAGGACCAGTGATTCATAGAGGTTCACTTACTATGAATCTGATGCTCATCTCAAGACAAGGGGCTTAGGCCTGGGACAGACTCACTAGTAAACATAGAAAGTCAATTGATTAATTTTAAATCTCTTCTCAGAGCTGCTTTGTAGTGGTCTCTATCACTTAACTCCTGAGGAATAAAAGTGAAGAAAGGGTGGCTACATTAAACAATCTCTCTCTTTTTTTGAGCAACATAATAGTCTCTTCCTGAGAACTTTCTCACTTTTGGTCTACAGTCTTAGTCTTTGCCTGTCTTTCTCTCTTTTACTTTATAGTACTGAATATTGAACCCAGGGCCTTCCCACTAAGCTACATTTTGGGTTCCTCTTGATTTTTTTTATTTTGAGACAAGATCTCACTAAGTCACTAAGTTGCCCAGGCTGGTCTCCAATTTGTCATTCTCCTGCTTCTGTCCCCCAGAATGCTAGGATTATGGGTGTGTGCCACCACAGCTGGCTGTAATGGTGCTTCTCAAATAAATGATTTTATGTATGTCAAAGGGCTCCAAAATGGTCATTATAATGTCCAGCTCTCATTATGGGAGTCGTGTGAAGAGGCAAACAGATCCATTGAGAAACTGGCTGGTAATTGGCCAAATGTAAAAATTTGGCTTTTATCTTAGTCTGTTCAGGCTAACAGTAAAATATCATAGTGTAGGTGGTTTATGAGCAACAGAAATTTATTCTTCACAGTGTTGAAAGTTCAAAATTAAAGTGCTGGCATTTTGGTATCGACAAAGACCTGATTTCTGGTTTATGCATGGACATCTATTTTCTTGCCATGTTCTAACATGGTAGAGGGAATTATGGGATCTCAGGGAGGTCTTTTTGATAAACCATTGATGGGCTGATCAATTCTCAAAGGGTTGGCTTCCTAATACTCTCACATTTGAAGGTAGATAAATATTTAGTTCATGCCATGCCACTTTACCTTGGAGCCAGTTGACTATGGACGGAAACCTCTACAAACAGTGAGCCAAAATAAACTTTTCATCCCTTAACTTGTGGGTGTTGGGTATTTTGTCTCAGCAATGAGAAGGTAACTAAGACAAAAGAACTGGGAATATAACTGAGTGCAGTGCCCTGGGTTCAATCCCCAGTGCCAGCAAAGGAAAGAAGAGAGAGAGAGAAAAAAATAAGTAACCTCCTGTTAGACGGAAAACACACACATTTTTAAAAACAGCCAGGGGGTTGGGGATTTAGCTCAGCAGCATAAGCGCCTGCCTTGTAAGCATGCAGTTGTGAGTTCGATCCCCTGTAACGATAAAAAAAAAAAAAAATCAGCCATGCATGGTGGTGGATGCCTGAATTCCCAGCACTCAAGAGGCTGAGGCAGAAGGATTGACACAAGTTCTAGGCTAATAGTTTTAGTCCAATGTGAACTACATTGTGAGTAGTAATAGAAACAAAACAAACTAGATTGGACAATTTGGAGACTTAGAGAAAATAAAAAAGATCGAGTGTAGCCAGGCATGGTGGCACATGCCTGTAATCCTAGCATTTAGGAGGCTGAGACAAGAGGATTGCCACAAATTTGAGGCAAGCCTGGGCTATATAGTAAATTCAAGGGCAGCCTGAGCACCAAAGTGAGATCTTGTCTAAAAAAAAAAAAAAAAAAAAAAAAAAGATCAGAGATATAGCTCAGTTGGAAGGCCCTGGGTTGAAGCCCTGCTACTATATAAAACAAAACTCTTTCAACTGTGATGATACATGTCTGTAATCCCAGCACCTGAGTGGGAAGAACTGTGAGTCTGAGGACAACCTGGGCCACCTAGCAAGTTCAAGTCCAACCTGTACTACATAGCTACAGTCTCTCAATCCATCCATCCATCTATTCATCCATCCATCTTTCCTTCGATAGAGTTCTGAGATTCAGACAAGACTGAAGAGGCAAGAGGTGGTAGTACATACTTATAATCAATCCCAGTAGTCAGGAGGCTGAGACAAGAGGATCACGATTTTGAGGCCATCCTGGGCTAAATACAGTAGTGAGTGGGCCAGCCTGGAATACAGTGACACCCTGTCTCAAAAAAAAAAAAAAAACCTGAAGAAAGTTCTTGCTGGGTATACTTTTGCATGCCTGTAATTCTAGCTACTTGGGAGACTGAGGTGGGAGGATCACAAGTATGTCAGTAGCCTGGGCAATTTAGCAAGATCCTGTCTATCTGTCAGTCTCTCTGAATGAAGGAACAAATAAAATGATTGAGGATTTAGCTCAGCACTCCCTAGGTTCAATGTCTAGTACTGAAAACATTCTCATAGGCATAAACACACAACACATAAGTCTGTGCACAAGTAGACTGAAGACAGGAGATGGTATTAAATGCCATATTGTTCCAGAGGACACTAGTCAAATCAAAACTCTCCAAAATCACAATAAACCTGACATTGAAGAACTACAGCTCAGTAGTAGTACTGTTTGACATGCATGAACACTGGGTTTAATCTCCAGCACTTCAAAAATGAAAACAGAACAATTGTGATAGTGATTATTTAGATAGCATTAACTATGTGGACACATTTACTCACATTCACTGATATCTGTGATGAGAGAACTCTTAGTGATTCTCGCCTCTGTCCCCCTTTGCACCTCTGCCCTTCTTGGTGGTGCTAGGAATCTGAACCCAGGTCCTCCAGCAGGCTCTGTAAGTCCTCTGCCATAGAGTTACACCCTATGACTTATCCTCTTTTTTAATAAGGAAACTGAGACTAAAAGAGACTGAGTGCCTTGACCAAGATCACATAGAACTGGTTAGATCCTAACTCCTTAGGGAATATACTTTTATTAGTATAGATATAGTATGCATATAAAAGAAGATAAATAGTAACTATAATGGTGATCAATGTTCAACAAAGACCATCATCATACAAACTTTCCACAATAATCCACTGATACAGGGAGACCTTGACTTAGAAGCTAGGAGGGTGTGATGCAAGCTGGCAAGTAACCATAGGCCAAGGTTGGAGAGGCCAGCCAGGAAGTGGACTAGCCACAGGATACAAGGTTCAAAATGCCCAAAGCAGGAGCAGGGCAGGGCCACTGTGGTAGGAGCTTGGCTATTTGACCTGTGCCTGGAACAAAGTATTTTCTCTCTTCATTCATTCTGCTTAGTCAGGCTGGGACTTTACTCTAAAAACTGAGGTTGTATTTGAAGCCTGAGTGACAGCAGTATGCATTTGGGTCAGACAGATTATAGAAGTACCCTCCCACATTTTCCTCTTTCCTAAGGACTCTACTTGTTAACCCTGGAGTTTTGGTAATCAGCCCCATATAAGTTAATGACTGACTTCTGTTTTGTTCTCTGGAGCTGCTGCTTAGCAGGTTTTTCTCAGAAAAACTACCAATGTCAGGATCTTACTCTGATGAAATTCTGTTTAATTGGTCAGAAGTCTAAGCATTGGTTTTTGTTTTTGTGATACCAGAGATTAAAGCCTGGGCCTCATATGTAAGCAAGGGCTTTACCACTGAGCTACACACCCAGCCTTTTTAAATTTTGAAACAAGGTCTCACTTAATTGCCCAGGCTGATTTAAAATTTGCACTCCTCCTGCTTCAGTCTTCCTGGTAGCTGGAATTATAGGTATGTGTTGATAAGCCTTGCCCAAACATTGGTATGTTTGAAAAATTCCCCAGTGGTTCTAATAGGTAGTCAAAGTTGAACTACTGATTTAAAATATTAGGAAAAGTTCTAACAACTAATCAGTGTTTAAGCGGCATTGTTTCTTTGTATCTGTCAATGTGATTAAAAAGTAATGAAATAATTTGCATGCCATATGGTCTTCATAGGACTTTCTCATTACTCATTTTTACTAAAGAAAATCAACATATGGCTGAAATCAACAATAAGTCAGAAACTGATGATTTGTTTGTAGGGGTGGAGTAGGGATTGGGGTGGCGTGGAGGTGGAGTTGAGACAGAGTCTCACCATGTAACTCAGGCTGGCCTTGAATCTGTGAGCCTCCTACCCAATTAGCTGGTATTACAGGTATGTGCTAGCTCATATCACAAACATTTGATATAGTAATCACAACTGTCTTTGACATAGAGCCCACCACAGGGATAGAGGGCAAATTCCTGGGCCCTTAACCTGTTACTCATTAATATCGCATCATTTGTGTTTTTTTCTGAGGGGTTCAAGGACTTAATCTCATTTTTGCCAAGATAAATAATTTTTCGCTTGGCCCTACAGACCCCAAATAGGTAACTAATAGATAAGTAAGTAAATAAATAAATAACAAACAGGGCAGGGATATAGCTCATGGGCAGCACCGCACCTGCCTAGCAAGCCTGAGGTTGTGAGTTGGATCTCCAGTACCAAAACAAACAACCCCAATGCTTTACCTTCATTTTGTATCCTTTATTATCTCCAAATTCTGGACATAGGTGTGTTAATCACTTAGAAAAAGTTGGCAAAACAAAGCTTATTAGCTCTACATTTACCAAAGCTATCTCATCCCCCTTCAAGACTGAGGACATGAAGAGATTTACATGGACATTCAGCTTAGCCTAACACTTACGTTGAGGCTTCTGGTCAGGCACAGTACTTATGGACAAAGCGCCCACACCTTGTCATGAGTCTTTCTGTGCTAGGAAAACTCAACAATGAAATCAGCGTGGGCTGGAGTAATTGGAAATGTGCAACTCCTTCCGCTTTTGGGGCCTCTCCTTTTTATCAGAGTAGGTTGAAAATGTTACCTCCTCTTTTTTGTCTTCTAATCCTTGTGTTTTTACATTTCCTTACAAGGCAGGGCATGGGAGAAAGACACTGATTTAGAGGACTGAGTGTGTAATTAAAGTTAAGCAGCCAGCTGAGACCAAGATTTCCTGGAGATCACACAGCTGGACAGACCCGGAGCTGGAGCTCAATCTGGCACAGGGTACCTCATTCCCCAGACGCAAGACACCACCGGGCCATCTTACCCTTGCCAAATCACATCCCCTCCATTTCATTTCCAATGTAGAGTCTTCTCATACCAGTTCTGCTTAATTCAGGACACAATGACATCTGTACCTTCTCCCTACTGTTTAGCCCTGTACTGCTAACACTTGTGTATTTTGGTGGTACAAGCTCCTCTTTGACGTGCTTTCATCGAATGAATGCTATTGTCAAAATAGGAAACGTCAAAACAGAAGATGCCTCTGTCCCGCGCAGAGCGGGTCTGGCGCTGGGGTCCGCAGCTCTCACCGGGGGGAGGGGAGGTTGGGGGTCTGCATGAGCTCAGGCCCTCGGGGAAACTGCCTGGGAAAGGCGCGGGTGTCGGACTAGATCCAGTAACTTAGCCTGACCTTTCTGGAGAAGGCACGAATAAGCCGCGGCGTGGGCAGGAAGGACCCTGTGTGGGTGTCTGGCCCATGCTACGCGGAGGAAGGCGGCCAGCTCTTCCATCCTGACTCATTCACACGGGTGCCCCCGGTCGCCGTAGGCGGGAAGGCGGCCCCGGGCCGGTGGTGGGGCCTAGAAAGGGCGGGAAGAGCGGGAAGAGCTGGCGGGAGTGGGGGAAGGCGAGCAGGGAGTGAGAAAAGCCCGCAGGAGGAGCTGGAGCGAAAGGCGCCGCGAAGGGGCACTCGGGGACCTGGGGAAAGAAAGAGGGCGGCGGACGAGGACGGGGCGGAGCCGGAGGAGGAGCCAAGGGGGCGGGGCTCACAGGGGGCGGGGCTAGAAGGGGGCGGGACGGAGGAGCCGGGAAGGGGCGGAGCCGGGGTGAGGCCTCACCGCCCCGGCCGCGGCCGCCGGGGCGCGTTCTCCTCCGGCGGGTGGGGTCCGAGGCGCTCCTGGCCGAGTTTCCCGGCGCGTTCTGTCCCAGGCCAGTCCCCGAGGCGCAGGCTCCCGCAGCTGCGGCTAGGGAGACGCCCCGAGGGCCCCTGCCGCCTCCGGGCCCGGCAGCCGGCTGCCGCCTCCCTCGGCGCGCGGGGCCGGCATGGAGCTCTTCCAAGCCAAGGACCACTACATCCTGCAGCAGGGCGAGCGCGCGCTGTGGTGCAGCCGCCGCGACGGCGGCCTCCGGCTCCGACCCGGTGAGTAGCGCGGCGCGGGCTGGGGCGCCCTGGGCCGGGCGGGAGCGCAGGGGGCTCGGCCGGGTACCTGCGGGGTGACTGCTTGTAGCGAGCTGTCAGTGTTTCCTCACCCGGCGGCCGCGGCCTTGTCCGCGCCTGACCCCTGTGAAGGGGAGCGGAGAGGCCGGCGACCGCGTCCGCGAGCGCGCGCTCAGCCCGCCGTCGGGTCGGTTCGGGTCGGTTCGGGGCGTGGGGCGCCCTAGAAGCGACTTCTCGGGGTCCTTGGCGGGAAGTTCTGGGTTCGAATTCTCACTAGTTCAATGGAACCTTTTGTGAGACAGTCTTTGTTGACATTCTTGTGCTTCTGCGCCCTTCCTATTAAAGTGTGATTTCGAGATGGTTACCTAATAGGCACTCGGTCTGAAGCACTTGTCTTTAATTTACTATTACAACTAAACTGTATTGTTAAACTACTTTTTTTTTTTTTTTTGGCGGTACTGGCGATTACACCCAGGACCTTCGCACTACACCACATCCCTAGCCCCTTTTTATTTTGAGACAAGGTCTTACTAAGTCATTAAATTGCCTAGGCTGGGCTCGATCTTGCAGTTTCGCCATTCTTCTCCCAGAGTGCTGGGATTACAGGTGTGTGCCACCATACTCAGCTAAAACACTTTTTTGTGTGTGTGTGTGACTAGGTTTTGTACACTAAAATGTGTGGTGGATCCGTGTTTGGGTGTCAGGTAGGAGAGGTCAAAATCCAGAGCTATCAGTTTTTTCCTGGAAGATTGTTTGCTGCCTTCAGGGAGCTGACAGTTCAGGGGGAGACTTCTGCTTTAGCCATTCCTTTTTCTCAATCACTCAATCTAAGATCTCAGTTTGAGCTTAGTCTTTAAATCTCAGCCATTTAAAGAGGTTTTGCCTCAAAATTAAAAAAAATATATTTCTTAGACTTTTGTTTCAAAATAAAAAATTAAAAAATGAGCTTGGGATGTAGTTCGTGGTTTCAATACTGTGATTGCACACACACACACACACACACACACTCATTCGATTTAGAGAAAATGAGTTTTTGTGTGTATTTTTCCAGTGTCAATAGAACCTAGGACCTGGTGCATGGTAGGCAAGCTCTCCACCACTGAGCTCCATCCCCAATCCTATTTACTTACCCAAGCTGGATTTGACGTTTGTCTCTTGCCTCAGCCTCCCAGATAGTACAAATCTGGCATTACAGTTATGTACTACCATGCCTGGCTCTTTTTGTTTTTTGAGAGTGGGTCTACACAGATTGCTCAGTTTGACCTTAATTTTGTGATCCTCCAGTCTCAGGCTAGCTGGGATAATAGACATCTATCACTGTACCCAGATGAGAATATAATTCTTTAAAATAGCCACAGCATTTTAAGTTTACCTCTAGTTCTTGTATGTATCTAGAAAGAATTACATGGTGTGAACCGAAAAGTTAAAAAGATTCAAATGAGCTTTTCAGTGGATCTGTTTACCACTTATATGATGGTTTTCAAGGGTAGGTAGGTCCTTTGATATATTATTTTCAATCCCCATAACAACCTTACTGAGCAGTTGGTGACATCCTCTTTTTCAGATGAGAGAGGTATGAGCGGTCCAGAGAGTAGAATTGGGACACTGATAATTGGACAGTTCTGTGACCCCTAGAACAGTTTTTTGGCAGGCCCATTACTTTCTTAGGAAGGCCTGCTGGTTGTTTTGCTAGAGCAATGAAAGAGAAGTCACTTATTTTTTTCTAGGCTCTTGCTGTATTTTCTTGCTATTATATTTTGTTTCCTCTTTTCAGATTGGAGAAAAAAACTACTGCGTCCACATAAGGTTCTTGATGATCTTGGGACCGACATGGTAGATAGGCTAATTTGGCCAGTTGCCTGCCATTTTCTTGCTTTTTCCTGATTTGGCCATTTACCTGGCTTCCCTAGCCCCCTAAAATTGTAGTGATGCTTTCATGCAGCCTAAAGTAAAACAGATTGTAAAATTCCCAGGCTGTCAAAGGAACCAACTCCTTGGAGTTGAAGACAGTAGACTTTTAGAGCTAGATGGTTCGAACTTGAGATCAAAGCCAACTAATCTGACAAACCTCAGATTTAACTATGAAGGGTAATTTAGGCCTTGCTTTTGGATTAAACCAGGTGGTTGGATTACTGTTTATCCAAATCCATATCAGAAAGCACATTTAAAACTTTTTTCCTGAATAAAATGACTATAACCTTTTCTGTTAAGTTTATCTCACTTTTTAAAATATTACCAGCCAACCAGAGTAAAAGTAGACAAAGAACTAGAGGAAGGAAGAGGCTAATTATGTTTCAGAAATAACAACTTGTTTTGATCTTTAGGTGTTAACCAATGAATGAAGAATTCCTTTACTTTAACATATAATTTATTCTACTCAGTATTTAAGATCTTATGTATGACTGTTTAATAATGGTATTTTTTAAATTGGCTACTTTTCAGATTTTTTCTTATATATGAAATTATTTAAAATTTTCTTTATTTTGTTGAGCTTTCCCCCCCTGCTTTGTTTTGTTTTGTTTTGTTTTGTTTATTTGAGACAGAGTCTCAGTATGTAGTTCAGGCTGGCCTTCAACTTGCTATGTATCCCAGTCTGTCCTCAAACTCACAGTAGTCTTCCTGGCTCACACTCTGGAGTGCTAGGATTACAGGCCTGAGCCTCCATGCCCAGCTCCCCCTCTGTTTTTATGGTTATTGTTTTTGGTGACAGCATTTAAAGTCTTTTCTTGTTTCTTACTGGTTATTCAGTTGAACAGATTACTAAGTCTTCTTTGTCTTTGTTTCTGTCTTTTTCCTTTTTTTAAACCCTCATCCCTTGGCAGAATTTTAGTCATCTTCATTGTGTTCAAATGAAAAAGAACATACGCACTTTGATGCTACTCCTTCCTTACAGCATTGGTAAATGATCTCCTTATCCAGTGGACAGTGTATTCCCCAAGGACCATGTTTACTCCTCTTGGTATCTCTACGCTTTAGAGTACTTATAATACAGAAGCTTGTTTTTGTTTTGTAAACTCAAAATTGAACCCAGGGCTTTTGTACTGAGCTACATTTCCAGCCCGTTTTTATTTTTTATTTTGAGACATGATCTTACCAAGTTGTCCAGGCTAGTCTTGAATTTGTGGTCTTTTTGCCTCAGCTTTCAAGTAGGTGGGGTTACAAGCACGTGCCACTGTGCCTACTTAGAAGGCATTTTCAGTTGAGCTAAATTTAAGCCCAAGTTTTCTATCAGTTGAATCATTGCCTTGAAAAGTTAAGATACTGTTATGCCTATTCCTCATTTTAGTCTCTGTTTTGAATATATCTTAACTGGAGTACAAAAATCTGTTTCCAGTTGGATGGGTAAATAAGAAGAAAGAAGTAGTACTTCCACTTGAGGGATTTTCTGTTTGATCTAGCATTATTTAAACATTTTTGTGATAGTATTCATTTTCTTCTTTAACATTGCTTAATTTTTTTTCAGTTTTGTTCTTTTGCTATGCATTCATTGTTATTTTTGTGGTCTTTCTATTTTTTGGGTAAAGGATAGTGAGTAGTCTAATAGTAGGTTAATAGATGCTGATACCAACTTTTAACAAGGCAATGATAAGAGGAAAATATTTAGGTTGCTTGTTTTCTTGTATATAGCACTATGTAAAAATAATTCAGTAAGCTCCTGAGAGTTGAATTTAATATCTGAGAATTTTAATTTTAATTAAAGATTTAAGACATATAATACAGTCCACTATTGGGGAATGGTGGTGTTGTCTCTTTTCTTCAGTCTTGAAATTGCTTCCATTAGTCCTGGTGGTTTTGTCTGGTAGGGCAGTGTTACATAATTTACTGCTGTGTATTGCCTCATTCTATTCTGAGACTGAATGACCATGAAAAGATCTCAAAGCATCTGTCATGCACACAATATTCATAGGCATATGAACTATATATAGAGAAGTGATACTTTAAATGATGAATACCAGTGGACATTTGTTTCTTTTTTCTGTTTTGTAGAGGTCATAGTAGCTATCCCAGATTTCACAAAAACAAGCTTTCCTGTTCTTAGAGTTAATAATAAAATCATTTTACTATTTCATACGAAGTTAACTCATTTTAATGAGAAATTGTAGTTATAGAATTGAAAGCCACAGGAATAATCATCTCTTGAGGAATGTTTTACAAAACTATCCACTTTATTTACCTTTTAAAAAAACTTTTTCAATTTTTTTTTTTTTTAATCAGTACTGGGGATCGAACTCACGATGGCGCGCTTGCAAGGCAGGTGCTTATGCCACTGAGCTAAACACTCAGCCCCTTTTTTTAAATTTTTATTTTTATCGATACCAGGGATCGAACTCATGACCACTTGCTTGCAAGGCTGAGAACTTTTTCGATCTTTAAAACAAATTATGTTTGTTAAACATTCACAGATTATCATGATAAAATATAACAGGATATTTTAGCTTAAAATTAATTATTAAATATATTCTAAAATTCTTTCTAACCATTTTTTTTTGTTGTTGTTGAATAACTAGATTTTTTCCCTAGTGTCTTTGAGCTTCAGTTTTCTTTGAAAAGACCGGTTTTACATACTGTGTTACTTTTTATCCCATATTTTATGTTACTAACAGGCAACAGTGGTATTGAACAGGTATATGCATTTGTTTTTATGTCCACTTATTTTTATGCAAGTATATGTATGGCATGCACATTTATTTTCCATTTTAAATAGGAAAGACTTTGCAAAGCTCCCCTTTCCTATCTTTGACCTTAGAGAAAAAAAAAAAAAAGATGGTCTTTTTAAGGTGACTGTCAATTTTTGGAATCAGGTTTTACAAATTGAGGCATGTTTTTGTGTATGCAGCATTTTGTATTTACAGGGACAACCAAGATAAATACTAGCTAATAATAACCACTTATATTTATTGAGCAGTTTTCTTAACCAAACATTATTCTGAGCCCTTTACATGTTATTTTTCCATTCCCATAGTAAAACTCAGGAGGAAGGTCTGATTATTATTATTTTTTATTAATTAAGTTTATTGGTACATTTTAGTTATACATAGTGATCACATTCGTCATAGGGAAATTGCACCTCTATGTGATATATCTTGATTCTTTTCTTTTTTCTTTTTTTCCTCCCATTCCTCTACCCTTCAACCCTTAGGAGGGTTTTATTATTAACCTCCTTTTACAGATAGGAAATTGAGGCACAGAGAAACAGTCTGTCCAAGATTTCAGAGTAAAAGCGAAAGCCAGTACATAGAGGGAGGATTTATATAGGACGAAAGGGCTGATAGCTGATAATAATGGCTGTGACTACTGGTTTGCTTTTCAACCCTATTCCTTCTGTGCCTCCTATTTTGCAAAATTAGTTTATATAGTTACAAGGAGTGTCATAGATTGGTTGACACTATTGTCATAGTGTAATAGATTGGTTAATAGCTTTTCCAGCTACAGTCAGTTTATCAGGTTAAGCTTTTAGAACATCTGCAGTTCAAGGAGGAAATAGATAAAGGGTAGATCTTTGAGTAGAAACATTGACATGTCCTGAATGTTTTCCTGCGGTAATGAGCAACCTGAAGCCCTTCTCAGTCTAGCTTCACAAGAGTTCTAGATTGAGTTTCAAGGGCAACCTTTTCAGGGACTACAAAATTGAGAGGGGATGGAGGAAAAAAACCCTTAGGGAAGCTACCTTCAAAGATGGGAGGAACCTTTGTAGAATCTCTGGCTCCTAGATCCTTGTATTCTGGCCGTGACCTGCCAAAGGCTGGCTTCAGAGAAGCGTGCCATCAAGCCCTTCTGGGTTACAGTGTGCCACAAACCAGGATGCCCTGACAGTGGTCTTTTGGGACCTGGCTGTGTTGGTACTATCACAGGAACATGGATTTCTCCTATTCCATCCTGCCAAGCCTAGAACAGCCTGGGAATGGAAAAAGAGAATGCTCGTCGTAGGACCTCTAGCACCTGGTCTTTAGCAGGTGTATTGTAAAATGCTTTGAGCAGCAAAGGGCTTGTTGGGAGGATTAAATGGAGACTGTAAGAACAAAAGAGAACACTGTCTCTTGAGTCACCTAAAAAGTCATACTTATTTCTTATTGTCGTTAGAGAGAAAGTGACTCTTACGTACATGAAATTCAATAAACCTGTTTTCATTTTGAATGAGAATAAATGATACAGTCATCTTTATCCCTACCCCCAACTATCTCTCCAAGTTGGCCCTTATACCAAAAAAGGCTGTTGCTAATTTTGGCCCTTGTGATTTATGATAGAATAGGCTAATGGATGTGTAAATAGATACTAGACTATTGAAAAATCAAAACAGTTCAGCTGTGCTATTGATTCAGAGCATTCTCAGAGTCACAGTCAAACAAGTCACATTACCATTTCTTTGTGTGTTTTTTTTTAAACTGTTCTATTCCTGTTCAGATAGTTTAGAACAACTATTTATTTATTTATTTATTTATTTTGGTATCAGAAATTGAAATCAGGACCTTGTGCTTGTTAGGCAGGCACTTACACCACAGAGCTATATCCCTGGCCCAGAACAACCATTTACAAACTAACCTTGCAAATACTGAGTGGTAACAATGTCACCAAGCCTGTAACAGAATTACTCATTAGATGATCTAAGTCAGACATCTGATAATTGGCCATAAGCAGAGCAGAGAAGAATGTTTCAAACAGTATGTTTAACACAATAGGGAAAATCTTGTAATGGTGTTAATAGCTATTGAGAATAACATTAAGTAATAATGTATAAGTAGTATTTTTAAGGTGAGAAATACTTCACATTCAGTGTTCTAGTACTCACAACACATACTGATACTATCTTAATTAAATTGCATGTTCTTTTAGGGTGACTCATTTTGTGGTTGCAGTGAGACCCTTAGGAAACTGTTTCCATTCACAAAAAGCATCCATTCATTTTTCTTGAGGCAGGCTGGTTGAAATGAAATACAGGTGAATTTTAAGTCAGTGTTCTTTTCTTTTAATTTACTTCATTTTAATTTCAAGTTTTTTTAACTTTACCCTTGCATTTCTTTAACTTGCTAGTGGAATATTTTAAAATATGTTAATTTTATCTATGAATTAGTCTTTGAAACAGTTTTCACTTATTTTGTGGATACTTGGTATTGAACTCTGGCCCTCTGCACCGAACTATATCCTTAGTTCCTTTTCAAAATTTTTAATTTTGGGCCCAATGTGGTGGCTCACGCCTGTAATCCCATCACTTGGGAGGCTGAGGCAGGAGGATTGTTGTGAGTTTGAGACCACCCTGGGCTACAAAGTGAGCTCAAGGCCAGCCTGAACTGCATAGCGAGACCCTGTCTCAAAAAGACAAAAAAAATTTTTTTTAAAGTTTGATACAGAGTTTGCTAAATTGCTCAGATTGGGCTTGAATTTTTGGGATTCTCTTGCCTCAGCTGCCCAGAGTGTTGGGGTTACAGGCAGGTAGGTGCCTCCATGTCTACTTTACTTTCTTTTAAGTTATACTGAACTTTAAATTTCAAAATTTCTACTGTGTTAGTGTGTATGATTTGAGACAGTTATAAACTTCTAAGTGGAATGTTAGAAAAATTTATTTTATTTCTGGTTCATTGAAACAGAATCTCACTATGTAGGAAATTTTAAACATGCCATAATAGTTTCAGTTTTAGTGGTTTGTGGATATATTACTGATGATTCACAGTATCATTAAACATTGCTTTTACTCCAGATGTAAACATTCATATTTCTTCCTCAGGGGTTCTTCTCTTCCTCCAGAGATCAGCTGTGAATTTAGAGGAGTTTGCTAATTTTCCTTCTAGAATTCATTTCTGCTAGAGGCTATTGCATTTATTCTACCCTACACCTTTCAAATACTCCTTCCTTTTAAAAAAACTATTTTCTTTTTTTTAATTTTAATTTTTTATTATTAGCAAAATACAACAGAACAAGACAGAACAAAGCCAACTGAGAGAGTGCAGTGAAATTGGCACAGAAACCCTCAACAGGTTACTGGCATAACAGAAATAGGTACCATAGTATATCCCGTTATCTTCACAACAGTTGTTCTTTCAGCAAGGTATAGCCAAATCAAAGGAAATACAGGACATTCTAGAACTTATCAAAACAGAACATTGAATAGAGCAACATCATTAATCAGAACAAAGCAAAACAGTGACAACAACATTTGCCTTCAAAGAGATGATAGAAGGAAATCCCCCCTATTTACTACATTGCATATGGTTAACCTCTTAAGAGATGTCTAGATCTCTGGCTCACTTGCTAATGAGGGGTGGTGGTGGTGGTGGGTTGATTCTTAGCCTGCTGGACAGTAGGCTCCTGGGAGCTGCTGAGTGATTCTTCTCCTGCCTCATGCCAGGGATGCTTGCTGAGAGGGTGGGCAAATTGCCTTTCTGTGCTGCTCCTTGAGTCCCTCCCGTCGGAGCTCTGGGGCTGGTGGTTCTCCTCCCAGCTCAGGCCAGGGGCCCCTACTTGGGAGGGCTGGCAAATGGCCTTTCTGTGCTGCGGCTTGAGTCTCTCCATGGTCCAAAAAAACTTTATTTTCTATGTACCTTTTAAATACCTGCTTATTTATTTATTTATTTATTTGTTCATTGTCTTTTTGATACAGGGTCTCACTGTGCAGTTTAGGTTGGCTTTGAGCTCACTTTGTAGCCTAGGCAGGTCTCGAACTTGCAACAATCCTCCTGCCTCAGCCTCCCAAGTGCTAGAATTACAGGCATGCGTCACCATGCCCAGCATACCTGCTCCTTTAAAAAATACTTTTTATTTTATTTGTACCTTTGTAGTTCAGGTAGTTTACAGCCATCTTGGGGAATTGTAACGTGTATATATGGCAGTGTGTTTCTTCTTTCTTTTCTTTTTTTTAAAGTCCTTTTCCTCTTCTCTTCTTTTCCTTCTCTCATCCTCCAGTTCTCCTGTCCCATATTGTCACTCTTGTTGATATTATTTGTCTCAGCTTAATGCTATGGCATAAAATATTTACCTTAATTGGGGTTATTAGATTTCTTCCTATTTCTTGAAGAAGCAGCTCTCTGCCCCCTCAGTTCACTAATTTAATAAATTTCTTCCCCTTTCAGATTGCATAAAACTTGAAATTCTGTGCAGTCAGTTATTCTTTCAACAACAGTAACAACAACAACAACACAAACATTGATGGAGCTTTGTCTGTAGGCATGTGCCAAAGTAGAAAGCTGGATAAAGCATCACTACCATCCTAACAGAGAGTGTGGTTTAGTGGAGGAGCTACACATAGGATTCTAGAGACAGATGCCAGCATAGAACCTTAGAGAATTCTGTGGGAAATTGGCTGTGGGTCCTGAGGTGTGAGGTCTCATTTTTTTTCTAAGCTAGTGGATGTCAATTTTCCTTCTAATAAAGGAAATAGGCAGATTGACTCTTGAAAGTTCTTTCCAGCTGTGGTGTCTGATTATATTATTCTTCAAGAGAGAAAAACCCCTGGAAGACACCTGGCCTTGTGCACTGTTTGTTGGATTTTTTTGGGCCTGGGATCGAGCTCACGACCTCACATTTGTCAAGCACTTGTGCCACTGAGCTAAACCCCCAGCCCCCACTGTTGGTCTTTTATCTTTCTTTCTTTCTTTCTTTCTTTCTTTCTTTCTTTCTTTCTTTCTTTCTTTCTTTCTTTCTTTCTTTCTTTCTTTTTTTTTTTTTTTGTACCTGGGATTGAACTCACAACCTCTGACTTTCCAGGCAGGCACTTATGGTGCTGAGCTAAATCCCCAACCCACTGTTTGTCTTTTATAGGCCTCTTTTGACTTAATGGAAATAATGCTTTGAATTGTATGTACAGTACCTTCATTCTAATTGGGTCTTTTGAAGAAAAGGAAAAAGTTTTTGAGCATGAATAATGTTTAACTGGCCATTGGTAATGTGGTACAGTTTCTCTCTCCTTCCCATCTCTGAGATCCTTGTTTGATCTGGAAACAAGTTACTCATTTGAGGTCAAATAAAATTGGAAATTCTAGCCTGCTTTGAAGGCAAACATTTTTGTTGATGGCCCATGGTGGCTGCGTGACTGTACAAGTAATCATAGATGCAAGACAGTAAGTTAGTTTTGAACAAAGTTTTTCAGGAAAAGCTAGGCAATTATTTAAATGTCGGCTGGGAAAAAGGTTTATTTAATGATGGAGTGTGAATTTCATGCAACTGTGTTAATAGCTTTATAATGAGGAAAGGAAAATACCAATTCTTAGCTCATCTGTGCTTTTATTTAATTGTCAAGTGATATCAAAGTGCAGTTTTTGGGACAGTAGAGGGTGAAGTGTAAAACCCAACAAAACTGCTATGTTTCTTGGATGAGGTGTTTAATCCTTTAAACAGTATAAAAGTTGTTATACTTTTAAATTCTTAAGATCATAACTTTGGGAATATGTAATTTAAGTTGTACTTCCATCAATTCATTCCCAAATCATGACTTTTAAGCATGTATGCCTCTGATATTGGTTCCCTGAATATGCTATTGTCACCGGGCTGGGTCTGAGAGTTTTCCATCCTTAACCCACCCTACTGTGGCAGGCTTGCTGACTCCTGTCACAGAAAAAGAATTTTTAGAATGTGTCAGAAAGAGACATGAACAGGGTTTATTAGGCAAAAACAGAGTATAGGACACACTCAAGAGAGGAGTGTGTGTGCACAACGAAATGAGTCAAATTAGAGTTTGGAACTGTGTACATTTATACTTTTCTTGAGGGATGAAAAGCTAGGGAAAAAAAGTGCCCACCCATCCAACCCTCAAAAAAAAACAGGAAGTACTGGCCCATTTCCAGGCTTTTTTTTTTTTTGAATAGGTGATTAAACATTTTCTTGGATTTGTTCAACCTTTTGTTTTCTCTCAATTGGGCCAATTTATGGCCTTCTAGAGATAGGTCTAATAGGGAAGGATTGTAAAACTGGCCAAGGGCTGTTGGCATGGGGCTCTCGGGTGACAGGAAATTGCAGTTTTTTTTTTTTAACAAAGTATAATTTTTAGTTATGATTTTCTTATCTTCTTTTTACCTTTTTAAAAAATCTTACTTCACTGTGAAGTCCACGCCTTTCATTATTTTATACATTTCATCAGGCCTTCCCAGGATGAAAATCCTAATTACATTATGTGACCTTTCATCATAATCATAATTTTGTGGAGGGAATTGAGACAGGGTCTTGCTGTGTAGCTTAGGCTGGCCTCAAACTCATATAAGGATCCTCCTTCCTCAGCTTCCCTAGTGCTGGGATTACAGACTTGTGCCACCATGCCCAGCAGCAATTTCTAATTTCCTTCATGATAAAATGATCAAAATTCCATGACCCTCTCGATGGTCTGTAATTAGATTCCTTTGTTTTTTTTTTTTTTTTTTTGACAGAGTCTCATCTTGTAGTGCAGGCTGACTATGTAGCTCAGGCTGGCTTCAGACTCACGGGGATCCTCCCGTTTCAACCTCCCAGAGTGCTGGGATTACAGGCTTGTGCCACCATGCCTGGTTCAGATGCCTGTTTTAATAGGAAAGTCTTGAAATCTTAAGATCCTACAAGGTGTCTCTTCTTTCAAAAATGCTTGGAGGTTTTTTTTAAAATTTTTTATTTTTTTATTACTGAGGAATGAAACCAGGTCCTCACAAATTCTAGACAGATGCTCTACTATTAAACTACATCTCCAGCCCATTTTAAATTTCTGTTTAAGACAGGGTCTTGCTAAAATTGCCCAGGCTGGCTCAAACTTGCAGTGCTTCTGCCTCAGCCTCATGCGTAGCTGCGGTTATAGATGTGTGCCACCACACCTGGCTCTTAGAGTTATTTTTTGAAGTGTATTTCCTTCTAGTAGCTTAGACCAGCTTTTATGCCAACTCACTATATGATGACATCTTTATAGTTTATGATACTTTACACTTTTAAGTGCTTTCATATAATGCATGCCACGGGCATCTTTGAATCAGACTTGATATGATAACTAATTCAGGTTCCTCCTAGTGTTCTATAATACTTAGAGCAGTAATGCAAACTTGGCTTACATTTCAGTCACTTATGAGAAATTAAAAAAAAAACTTACTTCAAGACCTTATCTACTAACTGAATCCATCTCTGAGAAGTGGAGTCCAGCATCAGTATTTTATAAAATTCCTAGGTGGTAATAAGGAGCTGCCTGAATTACATTTCACATTGGGAAATAACCACCTGGCAGAACTTCTAAATTGGATTAGTTCTTTAACTTGCTGTGTACCTGGAGAAATGATTAGCAGTAGGGATTAAAAAGAATGTGTATCAAACTTTGTATTTGTAAGATGTTAACTGAATCAGATTGTTCCTTAATGTGTTTTATAGCCTCATCAAATTTTGAGAATTACAGCATTGATGAACTAAAAATTGGAACTTACATTTCCTCATTCTAAAACTCTTTTCCTCATTTCTTTGACTTTTGTAGTGGTAATTGTCTTTTCAGAGTAATAATATTCTTTGTCTTTAACGGGAAGTGAAACTTGGTTCTGATTATTTATACATATCCTGGCTCTTTGAGTTTTTATTTATTTTTTATTTTTTGTCTTTTTGAGACAGGGTCTTGCTATACAGTTCAGGCTGGTCTTGAGCTCACTTTGTAGCCCAGGCTGGTCTCGAAATTGCAATGATCCTCCTGCCTCAGCCTCCCGAGTGCTGGCATTACAGGCGTGAGTCATCACGCCTGGCTTTCTTTGAGTTTTTAAAGACATAGGTGAAACTGCCTATAAATTTCATCAGCTATGCAAAACCCAGGCTTGACTCTTGGACTAAGGGAGTGCCTAACATTGGTATCTTGGAATGAATGACTCATGTTCTCTGTAGGCACATAGTATGTAATCGTTTGGTTTTTTGTGTACCAGGAAGGCAAGGGCATATGAAAATAGAAGATGTGTACTGCCAAGTGCATCTGAAATAAGAGTGAAAATGTTGACCTAATGGGTCAGTTGAGCTTATAACAAATACTTAAGACTTTGGGTGTATGTAGCTTATTTCAGTAATTAAAATTTGGCATATTTCTAAAATGATATCCTTTGGTAATTCATAAGTAACTGTTCTTTACTAGATAGCCTTGATAATCTTACATTTTAAAAATTTCTTGTAAATTTAAAACATTTTTCTTTTGAATTCGTATGCCACGTAAGCATATACCTGCTGAAGGAAGATTAGAAAACAATACTTTTTTTTTTGTTTTTGGTACCAGGGATCAAACTCGACCTTGCACTTGCCAGCTGGGTGCTTATACCACTGAGCTAAATCCCTGGCTCCAAAAAAACAATATGTTTGTTGGAGCAGGTCAGTTACTTTTTTTTTTCTTTTTAAGGATAATATGTAAGGCCACTGGCTACCTTCTCTGCTGTTACAATGCCTTCAGACCCTGAAATAGCCATTAATATTGCCAATTGGTATCTATTACTAAGTTTAGTTGCTGCGTATGCCTACATTAATATCATTTACACCTCTCTACTATACAAATTCTGCCATTGTCAACTTGTTTTATTTCCTTAGTGAGAAATAATATAATAATATAGGTTAAAATTTATTTAAAATTTCTTGACAGCTGGGCAGGGTGGTGTATGCTTGTTTCCAAGTGCTCTAGGAGGTTGAGGCAGGAGGATCACAAACTTGAGCCCAGCCTGGGGCAACTTAGTGGTTTAGTAAGAAAGACCCAGTCTCAGAATAAAAAATAAAAATGGGGACTAGGATGTAGCTCAGTGTGAAGGCCCTTGGTTAAATTCCTGTTACTGAAAAAAAAAATTGTATCTGTTGACATGGACACACATATTTATTTGTATTCTTACTTTATGTCACTCAATTTAGGACTAAGCAAAACCTCCACAGAGGTCTTTTACTTAGCAGTATGGTACATGGATACAAAATAAAGACAAAGAGAGACAGTCCTGCAGATGAGGAGCTCTGGGATGACCCAGTGCTTTCTGTGAAACAAAGGGCCACAAGACCAAAAACTCATGGCTTTTAGTGGTTTCAGTCAGGAAGGTGGGTGGAGGTTGCGGCAGAGTGCTAGGAAAGAGAAACTTTGTAGGCACTGGCTGTATGGAGAAACAGAGCAGTTTTGTACCAGGCACAGAGGCCTCTAATTACCAATACAAAGGATAGCATGATGTATGCAAGGCAGGTGCCTTTACTGCCAGGAAGGTACAATTCTTTGAGTCCCATGACATTAGCTGAGATGTTATCTCATGTTAGCCCAGAATCTCACAGGCTGTTGTTTGAGCCTCCATTCCAGTCATCAGCGGGGAGGGAGGGTGTTGCAGTTCTTGCCCATGTGCTGCATTGAGACACACTGATATGTTGGCCAGACTCAGTCACATTCTTTTAAGGGAGCATCTGATTCATTATAACCAGCTCTGCATATCTCAATAAATAGGGTTGAAGTAAAGGTCAGGGAAAGATGGAGGAAAGGGGCTTTGTTTCTCAGGAGAGTGCAGTTCTCCCACAAGGACCTACTACTTATTTTCATAGATGTAACTGAAGTTACTAGTATCTGTATCTTTCCCAAGAAAAAAATTTTGTTTTTGAGACAAGGCCTTTCTGTATAGTTCAGGCTGGCCTTGAACTCACTGTGTAGCCCAGGCTGGTGTGAAACTTACAGTGTTCCTCCTGTGCTTGAATTGGAGATGCTGGTATTACAGGCATGTACCACTATGCCCTGCTACTTCCCTTTAGACTCTGCCTCTTTTAGTTACACCCTCTTTCCCACGTAGAGGGTTTGTATGTGGGGGTTAGGAGTGGTAGGAATGGGCAGTAATACTTGATTTGCTATTTGGATCAAAATTGGATTGCTGAGATTAAGACTGGGTTCCCAGTTTTAAGCAGCCTCAGAACTGCAGCTCAGTGTTTCATATTCTGAGGAAGTACAATCTTGGGGTCTATCTCGGTTTTAAGATATTTTCATAAAATATCTGTCTGAGGCATTTTCTAGAAATTATAATCCTCCATAAGTTTGAATAAGTTAAAAAATTAATGTTAGGGCTTTTTCTTTTATACATTTATTTATTTAGCAAATGGGGACCCTTAAATGAAAAATTATGAGGAAATTATTGAGCAGTAAGTATCTAGAGTTCTGAAAACATACGTTTTCCCAAATAAAGCTGAAAGTTATTGGGGACCCTTAAAGGAAAAGTATGAGGAAATTATTGAGCAGTCAGTATCTAGAGTTCTAAAAACATACATTTTCCCAAATAGAGCTGAAAGTTATTTTAACATTTATTATATGACAGAAGTGCTGAGCATTTTCTCAAAATTCATTTAATCTTCATAAAAATCCTAGAAGTTAAGATGGATTTCCAGTTTACAGAAGAGGAAACTGAAGCTGAGAGAGGTTCAGAGACTGTATTACAACACCAAAGGCAGGCTATATCTGTGTCACACTGGAATGTTTTGACTCTGTCCAACTTAAGAATTCTAGAGTAGGCCGCAGGCTACCCTGGCACATTCTTATCTCTTATCTGGATCTCTGGCTTCAAGCTTGCCTTTCCAGGTCCGTTCTCCACACACTTGTCCTAACCTGCTATCGCAGGTGTAAATGCCATAACTAGAGGAAACAGCTCCTGAATTTACTGTCTGTTGCTTTCCTCAGTTGGCACCTGTTTAGTTCTTTAGCCTCATTTTTTTTTTTTAAAGAGGATAAAACTAAGTAAAGTGAAACACAATAAAACCAATCACAACAAACTAGTGTAAGTGACATGGGACTTCAAAACAAGATGAAATCAACAATAGTAACCATAATGCTTCTTGTTATCTTCAAAATAGCTGCAGATACTTTCAGACATAGTGAAAATCAAACAGAACAGAACCAATAAAAACAAAAGAATGAATGCAGTGGACTTACAAGACAATAATAAATCCAACATGGCTAACATAATATATCTTGCTATCTTTGAAATAACTGCTCATGCCATCAGTTATAACAAAATGAAACAAAACAACAAAACCCAACCCAAAGAAACAATGAAAATGATACAGAATTCAAAACAAGATAATAGGAAATTAACAATGGCTACTATGGTCAGAAGGAGATCCTCCCTAGATGCCACACAGGGTACTGCTATCCTCTCTGAATAGATGGTGAGACCACTGGCCCTAGACCTGCAAGATCAGTGAAACACCACATCAAATTGCATTTCACCTCACTAGCTATCACCACAGCCGCAGCCGGTGTTTCTCCAGATCAGCTGGTCGCTTACAGTGGTGGTAGGGTATTGTCTCTTCTTGTTTGCCAGCCCGCACGCTGGAAGTGGTTGGGGTCTGGCTGTCCCCAGGCCGGTGGCGGCTCATACATGGCGTTAGGTCACAGGGAGGGCTTGCTTCCTGGTGAATCCTTGTTCTCTCCCCCTTAATCTGCGAATGGCACTGACTCACTGGGAAAGCTTGGGTCTAGTTAAGCCTCCATCTTAACAGCTCCTTGTCTTCTGTCTCATGACCCAGCAGTACTAAAGTGTTTATAGCGTCCCTCTTGTGTTCAGTAAATATTTGAGTGCCTATTTTGTGTAAAGCAGTCTACTGGAGGCTGACAACAGGTTTTTAAGTGAGCCATAGGGTGACAGTCTTGGCCCTGGACAAATTTTATGGCATCAGAAGTGTAAAAAAATGTAATATTGATCAGACATTGAATATTCACACTGAGGAGAAAAGGTGCACATCTGAATCCCAGCATTCTGGGAAATTGAAGCAGAAGGATCTCAAGTTTGGGCCCAGCCTGGGTAATTTAGTGACTTACTGAAACCTTGTCTTAAAATAAAAATTAAACAAAGGGCTAGGATGTAGCTCAGTGTAAAGGCCCTTAGTTTTTTTTTTTTTAAAGAGAATAAAACCAAACCAAGCAAAACAGAATAGAGCGAATCAGAACAAAACAGCAAAAGTGATATAGGATTTCAAAACAGGATAATAGCAACTCAACAATGATTACCATAATGCCTCTCGTTATCTTCAAAATTGCTGATCATAACATCAGATATAATAAAATTAAATAAAACAAACACATTAGCTGACCCCCCTCATGGTGATCCTCCTGCCTCAGGTGTGCCACCATGCCTGGCTTGATGTCTTTATTTGAAACAGAACAGAAGACTGTAGCTTTACCAATAAATAGTGAACTTTCCAACTTGGTTGCATGCAGTAATCTGACTTCAGTTCCTCTTTACTGTATCTTATGTTCACCATCTATCTCATACCCTACTCAGTACTGGAATATAAAATCAATGTAGAACAAGTCTTCATGAGCCTTTTTTTTTTTTCACCTGATATTGAGGATTGAACCCAGGGCCTTCACACTGAGCTGCATCTTCAACCCTTTATAAATGTTTTAGTTTTGAGACATGGTCTTGCTAACTTGACCAGGTTGGGCTTGAACTTTTGATCCTTCTGCTTCAGCCTCTTGGGGTACTGGTGTATTAGTCAGCTTTCCTGATACTAAGACACAGTACCCAACACCCACAGTTTAAAGGAAGAGAAGTTTATTTTGGTTCAGGAATTCAGTTCTTGTTCAGCTGGCTTCAAGATGGAAATACATAGAGAAGGGTGTGGTGGAGGAAGATGTTTGGTTCATGATGGCCAGGAGCACAGCATGATAACAGTGTCAGAAAAGAAAGGGCCCAGAGACTATATATAAGACACACCCCAAAGTACACCTCACCAATCTGCTGTGAGTCTTAATCCAATCAATTTGGCATATCAGAACGAATTGCCATAATCTGTCCCTTGTCAACTTGACACTTAAACATGTCTCTTTGTATCATACTTAACCTCCATATAAACATAATAATAAGTTAATATTTCTACCTAGCATGACCCAGCTGTCCTGTGTACAATGGAAGCATAATAAATAATTCTCCCACAAAGTCTCAACAGACCCAGCCTTGCTAAAAATCCAAGATTAAATTCTCTTCTCAGACTAACAGTAGACTTTTAGCTATGAACCTTTGGAAAAATCAGAAATAAGATGCAGAATCCCAAGGTATAATGGCACAGGATAAATATTCCCCTTCTAAAAAGTAAGAATAGAGGGATAGAAAATAATTGAACCAAAAAAAAGAAAAAAAAAGAAAAAAAAAAGAAAAGAATTGAACCAAAGGAAGACTAAAACTCAGCAGGACAAACATTAAGTCCTGTAACTCTGTGTCTGATATTTAATTAAGGCACATGGTGGTGAACTCTGACTTCTGAAGGGATTGGACAGCCTCATCCATATGAGCTTTGCTGGTTGTAGCCCTCATGGCTACTTTCTTGTCATCCTTTACAAAAATACTTGTTTTCTTTTTAATGGTGCTAATCTGTTTAGCAACTTCATTCAGCCCCAACTTTCAACCAAAATTTGGTTGTCAAAAATTTCTGCTCTGCTTTTTGTCCTCGATTCTAACTGCAAATCTAGGCTAAAAGCAGCCAGGAGTACCCATGTCAATGCCTGAGTGTTGGGCTGCCTTGAAATTTCACCTGCCAGATCATTTAATCCTCTGCCCTTGATGCATTCCCAGTGGGTCTATAGTTCTGTGTTCTTCTGCCAAGTAGCTTGTTACCATTGAGCAACATGATGTGACAGTCCTGCATGTACCATCAGTTGTTTAAGCTGGTAGGAATATATTAAACTTAGCCTCTTGCAGTCTCAGGACCTGGACAAAATGCAGACTTTTTTTTTTGCCAGAGTATATCATGCATGGCCTCGTAAATCTGTTTTTCAGTAATCTTGGTTCTCAAAGGAAACCTTTTGAACCTGGCCTTGTCCACATTCCTATCAACTGTCTAGTCTTCTGAGTCCTGACTAGAATTACCCATCAGGCATTGCTTACATCATGCTTTAGCTTCTATAAGTCCACATCTACTAACCTTCCTAAACCCTTCAAACCAAAGCATTGACCATCACTTCTTCTATACCAATTTTTGGTATTAGTTTTTGATTGCTGGGAGACATATTTTTCCCTTGGAGCCAGACGCTTATGGGTTGAGTTCCCTGAAACTGTGAGCCAAATTAAACCTGTTCTCCTTTAAGTTGTGGTTATTGGATACTGAGTCCCCATGGCAGGAAAGCTAACAGCTATGTTTACACACCACTCTTGGCTTCTTGCTCTTTTTTTTTTTTTTTTTTGGTACTGGGGATCGAACTCATGACTTCGCGCTTGCCAGGCAGGCACTTATGCCACTGAGCTAAATCCCTGGTGAGTTTCTTGTTCTTGATGAGTTCTTGTTCAGTCAGAGAGACAGTCAAGTAAATAATTAAGTATACTAAACCAAATCTAAGATGCTGAGATGGAAATTTGTGTAGGGTTCAGGAGAACCACATAAGAGACCGTGGTCAACACTACTGGGTGGGTGGAGTAGCGCATGTGTTCAGAAAGATATCAGACTTTGTTCTGAGACTGTCATGAAAAGCAGGCAGAAATGGGAAGGAAGCAATATTCCAGACCCATTTGAATTAGCCAGTACATAGTTCAGGAAGACCAGTATGCTAGTTGTGTGGAGGTGGAGGAGGTGGACAGAGTAGCCTGTGCAGGGCCTTTCAAGCCTTTGAATTTTGTCCCATGGCTGTGGGGAATAGGAGAAATTGTATAATTGGATTAGCAATGTTTATATTCATGCCTATTTATAGCTAATTTACTTTTTTTTTTTAACATGTTACTATTAAGCAGGAGACTTTAAGGCAAATACTGTTTTAAATAAAAGTTACCAAAATGTGCAAAGCTTTTTACCAGGAAGAAATAAAATGATCTGGAATCTCCATATATTTCACAACTAGTTTTGCAAAAGCATTAAGAAGGAATACAATACATGAAGTATGAGGTTAAAAAAAACACTACCTAAAAACTAATAGGTTAAATAATCAGAAAAGTCAGCAAGTACATAGAGGAGTTGAACAAAATAATTTGCAGGCTTCATGCGATGAACCTTCACCCAGAACTTGTGTTTTCAATTGTTTGAGGTCTGTAGTAAGAAGTACTTGTTAAGAAGTACTTGCATAAGCACCTGCCTGGCAAACGCAAGGTCCTAAGTTTGAATCCCAGTACCAAAACCAGAAATACTCATTAATCTTATAGACTGGTGCCAGAAAGCAAAAAATTGTAATGAAAATATTTTTCTTACATTGTGCAGTTTTTCTGTTTTCTTTGTATTTAGTTTTGTTGCTGTCAATGTTTATCTAATTACACAAAATTGATTTCATGATCCATTAAATGAATTGATACCCAGTTTCTTAAAAATGCAGAGTTAAAATATGTTACTATGTACCAAGCCTCAAGGGTCCTGTTACTGTTTTGTTCTTCTCCTTGCTAAAACAAAGATGATTTTGACTCCTGTTTTTACTGAGTCAAGGCCATCTGATCTGTTCTCATCTCCATTTCTATATTTAACTTTTCATTTTTTCTTCATAGTTGGAAGAAAAATAACACCTTTCTTTCTAAGGTTAAATTTTACACCTGTACTTTGATTTTGTCATCATCTGTTTTCTTTTCCTCCATCATAGTCTTTTCTCATTCTTTTTTTTTTTTTTTTTTGGTGCTGGGGATTGAATTTATGACCTAGCGCTTGTAAGGTAAACACTTATGCCACTGAGCTAAATCCCCAGCCCCACTTTTCTCATCCTTATAGTTAGATGTTTCTTTGCCATTACATCATAAACTTGTCACCAGACAGAACCTGGGAGTTCCTCAAAAAAGGAGGTGGGTACCTCAACCTAGCCCATTGAGTTTTTGATTCTTGTCATGGAAAAAGTGTTTCCCAGATGCCTCAATCAGAGCATCAAACCAGGCACTGTGGCATACTTCTATAATCCCAGCACTTGGGAGGCTGAAGCAGGAGGATTTCTGTGAGTTTGAGGCCAGCCTGAGCTACACAGTAAGACCCTGTCTCAAAAAAAATATGTAAAAATTTTATTATGCAGAATAATAAAGGACACACTTGTCGTGTGTGGTGATACACACCTATAATCCTAGCACTCTGGAAGCCTTAGGCAAAAGAACCACAAATTAGAGCTCAGACTGGGCAATTAATTTAGCAACCTAGGGAGACACTTGCCTAAAAACAAAAACAAAAACACACACACATACACACATATATGCATACATGCATGCAAGCAAGCATGCACACATGCACATATGGCTGGGGATGTAACTCAATGCAAAGTCTGGATTCGCATACCAATTTGGTTTCAAACAGAAGGATTTGACAAAATTTTGCTTTTGTTTGTGAACTCTGCATCAGGTGATATGCATGACTGCAACCATCTTTCCTGTGTGAGCACAAAAGTGACCATCTTCCCCTGAATTGTGGAATAAATTAAATTTGTGAACCAGGCCCTCAAGACTGTGGTCTGGGGTTGAGGCTATATTTTTGTTCTTGGAGGTATTCTTTAAGATGAATGATCAAAAATACTTTTCTGAAAACATTCTTTGAACTCTTTGCTGTTTATCTTAAGATCAGGCTTCTGCCCTTTACCTTATCAAGTAGGTTAATTTATGGACTTAGAATGTCTGAGGGATTTGGATATGATGGGTCTGGAAAGAAAAGTAAAAGTAACAAGCCTGTGGAATAAAGATATGCAGCACACATACATCCTGAAGTTGCAGTCTTCTTAAAAGTACAATTTTGCAATCACAATTTTCCTTGACCTTTTTTACCTATCCTTATTTCCTCTGTCCTGCCTTTATTTTGGACCTCAGACATTACCAAGGACTTATTTTACTCATTAAAGCACAGGAATAATCTTTATGGTGTTTTTTTTTTTTTTAGTTATTTAATTTTTAGGCTAAAATCTTATTTTCTTGAATGAGTGATGGATTCATATGGTTCAAAATGTCAGATACAAGAGGGCAAATTAATTAGGAGATTTTTACCTGCCTTTTTTAAGCTGTGATATACTTTGGCCTTTCTGCCTCACTCCCTCTTATTATTTTTATTCATGTCCTCATCCTTTCCCACTCAGGAGAGGGAATAGATATTTCAGTCTCATCTTTGATTTACTTTCTTCCTGGCTTGCCAGCAACTTCTTTTGAGGTGTTTCATGTACTGTGCATTTTTTACCTACTGCCAACTCACTTCCCGAACTCAATTCTTTGTGACCTATTATGTCATTTTAAAACAGAATTTTGCAGTAACCTAGCTGGTTTTCTTATTTCCAGTCTGTACCTAGTTTCAAACTTCATTTCATGAATTTTGTGTTTCTAATGTCTAAGCCATGATATAAAAATCATTCCTATAATGAACCTCAGGTAACTGAAAACACCATTTAAGCTAGATGAGGTGGAGCATACCTGTAATTCCAACACTCTGAAAGGCTGAGGCAAAAGGACCAAGAGTTCCAATGTAGTCTGGCCAACTCAGCAACGTAATGAGATACTGTCTCAAGGTAAAAAATAAAAAAAGGGCTGGGTCTATAGCTCAGTGCAAAGGCCATGAGTTCAGTCTCAGTAACACACACACACACACACACACACACACACACACACACACCATACAAAAACACTAACTTGTAAATAAGCGTTCACTATATCAACCTAAATATAATTCCTGGCTGTAGTCTTGTTTTACTTGTCATTATCTGCCGCCATCAACTCTAGGAAGTATAGGCCTATTGTTTTATTCAAGTCTCTAAAAATTGGCCTTATTTTATTTTTCCATTCAAACTAAATTCAATTGTACCCTATATTCACTGGTCTTCTGTTATCTATACTGTTTGCTCCTTTATTTTTATATCATTTTAGCCTCATATTGTGTTTGGTTCCTGGCAAGTATTTGATTATGTGTTTCCCCAACGATAAGACAAATTCCAAAACAAATTTTATGATTTTCTCTGTATAATTTATTTCTTTTGCTTTCCTTATTATGCCTGAAGTTCCATTCTTCTATGTAACTCACTGATTACTCTCTTTTACTTCCACTTTTCTGTATCTAGAGCTCCTTTGGTACTCAAGGAGGAGACTCTTACAACAAAGGCCTGTTTGTTGGGGATTAGAATGGGTGAAATTTTTTCCTTAGCAAGAGGGTATTTGCAGATATTTAGACTTAGTCTACCTAGTACATGTAGTCTGTCCTGCTAATGAAGTTAGAGTTAAATATTTAAAAATTAACAAAGATACAAGTGGTGAGAGCTGTGGGTGTAGCTCAGTGCTAGAGCCTTGCCCTAGCATATGTGAGGTCCTGTATTATAACCAGCACTGATAGACAGAAAGGCAGTAAGTATTTAATTGATGCTGGGGAAGGGATATCTTTTTATATCTAAGTACAATGAAAATGGTAGATTTGTATAAAAATTAAAACTAAAAAAAGATGTCAAAGATTTGAAGTCCTTAGTATACAAAGAATTCATACATCAATAAGGAAAAATTACTAGAAGCTATTAACAAGAAAATCGTAGTAGAAGAAATAATAAGCAGCTGGTTTTATAAGTAAATGCTTAATCTCACCAGCAGTAGATGCTATCAGATTAACAAATTAAAAAATACTGGCAAAAATAATTTAAAACAAGCATTTACATATGCTTCAGGCAGAAAGTTTAGTTGGTATAACCTTTGTAGAAAGCAATTTGGTAATACTTGAGAGCTTTACATTTTTTTAATGTTTTAAAATAATTTCTTTCCTAGGAATCAGTCCTAAAGCTCTTTTAAAAAAAATTTTTTTTTTTTTTTTTTTTTTGGTACCGGGGATCAAACTCACAGCCTCGCGCTTGCCAGGCAGGCGCTTATGCCACTGAACTAAATCCCTGGCCCCAGTTCTAAAGCTCTTAATTAGGGAGGAAAATGAAATATTTATGTAACAGTCATTATTTATCAGTTTTTTTTTATAGCAGAGGAAAACTTGTAATCACTTAAATGCACAAAAGGGAGGAAGTATTTAAGTGGAAAGTTACGCAATCATGAAGTTATAATTTTGAATAATATTTTGAAGAAATGAGGAAATGTAATGCTGTGTTTATGCAGTTTGGTATGCAAACATATGGTCTGATACATAGCCAAATAATGTTATTTCTGGGTGGTAGGGTAGGGAAATAATTTTTTCTCCAATTTTATAGTGCTACTTTTATAATAAAGCATGATATATAAAACTTGTTTGAATGATTAGTTCCACATATAGTTTCTGAGAGAAGAACTATAGGCAAGATGATTTAGAGGATAGTTCTAAGTTAGGTCTACTTTGCTGTTTTTTTTGAGGCAAAGGCTCACTGTGTAGTTCAGGTGGCCTTGAATGGACTACATGGTTCAGATTGCCAGACTGTCCTTAACTTGTGTCGATCTCTCCCTCTCAGCCTTCCGAGTCACCTGATTTTTTTTTTTTTTTTTTGAGACAGGATCCTGTTATGTACTCCAGGCTGTACTTGAATTCACCACAGCAATCTTCCTGTCTCAGACTCCTGAGTACTGGGACTGAACCCCATCCTCTGTGTGGCTTGACCATGCTGTTTTCAAAGCATCCATTTCCTTATCCCATCAAATGGGACTCCTAATACCTAACTCACAAAGTTGTCAAGATTAGAAATGGTACTATATAATGTGATAATCATATTCAAATGAATTTAAAAACTAAACTATTAAGCGTATAATTATCCTGTGAGTTAGAGATTGAGTGTAAGTGTCACTAAAATGAAATTTAAATGCTAATAGTTAAAATGCCATTTTAATTTTTTGCCAAGAAAAATATCGTTTTCATTCTTGTTAAACTTTTTCAGTTGTTCAACTTCCACAGGTATCACCTCTATCAACTTGGGTCCCCAAGGAAAATTAGTCTCTTCTTGTCTTTAGGCATCTGTTAGTGAGTAATAGATTTGCTTTTCTCTTGTGTGTTTAGAATGGTACCACTTATATGCCATTTTGTTTCTCATATGGGAGAAAACAATCAGCCACATCACTGTGGTCTGTTCTGTGATTCAGATAAGAAACCCTGATTGAGATACCCAGCACATGAGAGCACTAAATAAAAGGAAACAGTTCCTATTGTTTTTTCCCTGGAAATTATAAATAAGAGCAGTGGCTTCCTGGATTTCTTTGCTTAGTATAAGAATCTTTGGAAAAGGGTATTTTGCAGAGTGTGATCCAGTAAGTAGACAGCTGAATGGCAGTTTGGCTCTGTGCTGTAGGACTTTGAGCAGTTTCCCTGGTTTGCCCTCATGTAGTGTAGCAGCCTATTTACTCCACTGTAGGGTGCCAAAATGCTGCTTCCCATTTGAGTTGAGTTTCTCAAGTCAGTACCCTCTTGGTAACTGTCTTAATATCAGAAACTTATTCAGGACTCCAACTTAATACTTTGTCACAAATTGCTTTATGGTAAAGCATTCAGTGCTGGCTGTTTATATCTGCCATTTGGGAGTGTTGATCTTTTTTTTCAATATATTGGTCAAGATAACTGTTTTAATGTTTTGTGGTGATATTTTCATGACTGTTTCTTGTTTTATTCTAGCTACTGATCTACTTCTTGCCTGGAATCCTATTTGTTTGGGGTTAGTAGAAGGTGTTATTGGAAAAATTCAACTTCATTCAGGTATGTTTCTACGAACTACTTAAGACTTGTCAGATTTAATGTGGCATTCTATCACGTTGATATTTTTGAAGATGCATGTAGATTCCTTTGTCTCAGTTTTTGGTGTGTTCAAATGAGTGTAATTCTATAAAAGTTTAATGAAATAAGGATAAAGCTTCAACCAGGCATGGCGGCACATACCTGTAATCCCAGCTGCCTCAGTGACTAAAGCAAAAAGATGGAAAGTTCAAGGCTACCCTGGCAACTTAGTGAGACTTTGTCTAAGACAAAAAAACCCTCAGAGAAACCATTATCCTTTGCTAAAAACAAAACAAACAAAACAGAACCTCACTGAATTTCAACATGTATCAAAAATTTTGCTAGTTGATGTAACACAGTAGTGAGCAAAAGCTGATTAATTTTACCCTCAGGTAGCTTACAATTTAGGAGGAAAAACAGATATGAGCGAGTAGTCACTTAAATAAATACATGATTATTGACAATTATAGTAGATGCTGTGAAGAGAAGATACAACTACTGTAGTATCTTGACTTCAGGGGAAGGAATAGGAACAAAACTGGAGAAGGCAGGCGTGTGGCAGCCTGTGATTGCCTAGCTTTGGGTCAGCTACCCATTCCTGATATAGTCAATCTGGCCAGGAAATAATATGAGTCCCTTAATATGCTGTGTGAGCCTTTGGGACTCCTGTTCAGAGCAGGAAATTGATGGAAAGTCTAGGTCATTTGTTAAGCCATCCAATGGAAGGACAGGTACCTGTAACCTCAGTTTGGAAAGAGTTTTTTTTTGTTGTTGTTTATTTTTAATTGGTAAAATAACACCAAAACAACACCTAGGATTTGGAGGCAGGTTTGTTTATGTAGACAGGCACTGATGGGGATCACTCCCAGAATATCAGGCCCTGATCTCTGATGGTCTAGGCCTTATATTGAATAAGCAAGCAGGAAGTACAGAAGCTAGTGACTTGTCAACAGGGGATTAGTTTATACAGTGTGCATCACCATAACCAGAAACCAGCTGTTTCTAACAGGTCAGAAGCAACTGGAACTAGAGCAAAAACTATACCTGGGCAACTAAGAGACTGAAGTTTACTGGCTGGGGTGGGAGCCATTTTCTGCTATAATACCAATAAACCAGGCATGATGGCATATACCTGTAATCCCAGTCCTTGGGAGGCTGAGACAGGAGGATTACTGCAAGTTTGAGGCCAGCAGTGGGCTACATAGAGAGTTCAAGATCAGCCTTAACTACATAGTGAGACTGTCTCAAAAACCAACAAACAGAAAACCAAATAAAAGCAAAACAAAACAGAATTATACAGTTGAGTCCCACAAAGCTAACTGCAAAGGGCTAAATGGAATATTTTAAACTATATGTTTAAATACTTTTTTCCTTGTTATCAGTTTTCTTTGCAGTAATGGGGTTTAACCCAGGGCCTTCACACTGAGCTACATTCATCACCCCTTTTTAAATTTTGAGACAAGGTCTTACTAAGTTGCTTAATTGCAGATTTGGTTTAAATTTGTGATCCTTTTGGCTTAACTACCCAGAATGCTGGAATTAAAGGCTTATACTACCATGCCGGGAGGTTTTTATTCTTTTAAAATCATTAAGTATTTTGGACTAGGTTAATTTTTGCAATTTAGCACCTATTACTAGAGATAATTTAATTTTCCTTTGTGGATTCTTTTTTTCAAATTCACTTTATTCAAACAAAAAGAAAGAAAAGAAGAAGAAGAAAAAAAAACTACAAAAAAATTTTAAAGTACATCAATCGGGGGTAACAATGGTGCATGCATTGTGCATTGTCATTCCCAGATCATTCACCCAAAGTACAAGACATCTACCTCAGTTGTCCAAACAATATCAGTACAAATCTTTCTTTTCAGCAAACTCAGAGAAATCAGTAGAATAACTATCTTAACTATTTTTTATGTACATGTACGTAAACTTACACATACATGTTTTTTCTTTTATTTTGTCACACTAATGAAACAATATGATGTTTACACATGTGTCTTATTTATTTCACTAATGAGTATGTTCTCAAGGTGTATCCATTTACCTGTAAAAGTCTCCAGTTTATCTTTCTTTATATGGTTGAGTAGTACTTTGTTGTATAAAAACATCACATCTTATTTTATCTATTCCTCTATTGACGGGCATTTAGGTTGTTTCCAAGATCTGACTATTATAAACTGTGCTGCCATAAACATGAGTGAACATATGTCACTGTGGTATGATATTTTTAATTCTTTTGGGAAGATATCCAGAAGAGGAATAGCTGGGTCAAATGGGACCTGTACAATTGGGGTTTTGTTCATAAAGACTTTGCCTACACCAATGTCTTCAAGAGTTTTACCTACTGTAATCTTCCAGCAGATTTAATGTTTCTGTTTAATATTAAGATCTTTGGGGCTGGGGATTTAGCTCAGCGGCATAAGCGCCTGCCTGGCAAGTGCAAGGTCGTGAGTTTGATCCCTGGTACCAAAAAAAAAAAAAAAAAAAAAAAGATCTTTGATCATTCTGATTTTAGCTTAGTACATGGTAAGATATGGGTCCAGTTTTAATCCTCAGCATGTGTAGAGCCAGTTTGTTCTGCACCATTTATTAAAAGAGGCTATCTTTTTTCCAGTGAATGTGTTTGGCATGTTTGTCAAAGATAAGGTGGCTTAGTGTGTCTGGAGCTGTTTCTGCATCTTCTAATCTGTTCCACTGATCTTGAAGTCTGTTTTTTTTTTTTTTTTGGCCAGTACCACATGGTTTTTATCACAGTAGCTTTATAGTATAATTTCAAGTCAGTGATTGTGATGCCCCCTGTTTTGTCTTTGTTCCTCAGGATTGCCTTTGCTGTTCTAGGTGTGTTGTGGTTCCAGATGAATTTTCAGATTGTTTTCTCTAATTCTGTGAGATATGCTATTGGAATTTTAATTGGGATTTCATTGAATCTGTATAACAGTTTTGCAAGTATGGTTATTTTCACTTTATTGGTTCTTCCTACCCAAGAGCATGGGGTAATCCATTTTGTAATATCCTCTTTAATCTCTTTTTTCAGAATACTATAGTTTTCAATGTAGAGGCCTTTTATATCCTTTGTTAGATTGATTCCTAGGTATTTCATTTTTTTGGATGCTATTTTAAAAGGTATTGTTTCCCTGGTTTCTCTCTCAGTGAGTTTGTTATTCATGTACAAGAAGGCTATTTATTTTTGAATGTTGACTTTGTAACCAGCTGCATTATTGAATTTTCTTATTAAATCTAGAAGTCTTCCAGTGGAACTTTTGGGGTCTTCTAAGTAGAGTATCATGTCATCTGCAAATAATGATAATTTAACTTCTTCCTTTCCTATCTTTATTCCTTTTATTTCTCTCTCTTGTCTAATTGCTTCTGCTGAAATTTCCAGGACTATGTTGAATAAGAGTGGAGAGAGTGGACACCTTGTCTTGTTCCTGATTTTAGAGTGAACGCTTTCAGTTTTTTGTCCATTTAGTATGATGTTGGCTGTTGGTTTGTCATAGATGGCCTTTATCAGATTGAGATAAAGACCATCTATTCCAATTTTCTGTAGGGTTTTTATCATGATTAGGTGCTGGACTTTGTCAGAAGCTTTTCCTGCATTTATTGAGACAATCATATGATTCTTGCCGTTGGCTCTGTTAATATGGTGTATTACATTTATGGATTTATCTATGTTGAACCATCCCTGCATACCTGGGATGAATCCCACTTGATCATAGTGTATAATCTTTTTGATGACTTGCTGCAGTCTGTTTGCCAGTATCTTACTGAGGATTTTTGCATCAATGTTCATTAAGGAGATTGGCCTCTAATTCTCTTTATTAGTTGTGTCCTTCTCTAGTTTTAGAATCGGAGTAATGCTTGCTTCCAGTAATGAATTTGGGAGTATTGCTTCCCTTTCAATTTCATTAAAAAAGTTTGAGACATAGTGGTGTTAGGTCTTCACTAAATTTCTTGTAGAATTCAACAGTGAGTTCATCAGGGCCTGGCCTTTTCTTTGTTGATAGGTTTTTAATTACATCTTCAATTTCATTTATTGATATTGGGTTTTTTAGGATTTTTGTATCTTGATTCAGCTTTGGTAATTCATATGTATCTAGGAATTTGTCCATTTCTTCTGTGTTTTCCACCTTATTAGAAAACGCATTTTCAAAGTAGGTATAGATGATTTTCTAGATTTCTGCAGTGTGCTGTGATTTTACCGTTTTCATTCCTAATTGCTTGGATTTGAGTCTTTTCTTTCCTTTTTTTGATAAGGTTGTCTAAAGGTTTTTCAATTTTATTTAATCTTTCAAAGATTTTTATTTTTTGTATTTTTTTTCTCTCAAGTGTGTTAATTTGTGCTCTGATCTTTATAATTTCCTCCTTTGTATGAGCTTTTGGCTTAGGTTTCTTTTCATTTTCTAGAAGCTTGAGGTTCAACATTAAGTTGTTTATATGCTCTCGCTCTGTTTTCTGGATATGGGTATTTACTGCTATAAATTTTCCTCTTAAGACTACTTTTGGGGATGGGGATTTAGCTCAGTGGTGTAAGCGCCTGCCTGACAAGCTCAAGGTCATGAGTTTGATCTCTGGTACAAAAACAAAAACAAAAAACAAAAAACAACTGCTTTTATTGTGTCCCACAAGTTCTGGTATGTTGTATTGTCATTATCATTCAACTGTAAAAACTGTCTAATTTCTTCTTTAATTTCATATGTGACCCATTGGTTGTTCAGTAGTGTGCTATTTAATTTCCATGTGTTTATGATGTTCTTGTGGTTTCTTTTGGCATAGATTTCCAATTCCATTACACTGTGGTCTGATAGTATGCATGGGATAATTTCAATTCCTCTACACTTACTTAAGCATGTTCTATGAGTCAATATATGGTCTATTTTGGAGAATGTCCTGTTTGCAGCTGAGAAGAATGTGTATTCTGATGTTGTGGGATTGAACACTCTATAGACATCTACTAAATCCATTTGCTCAAAAGTTTGGTTTAGTTATAATATTTCATTTTTTTAGTTGATCTGTCTTTTGTGACAGTGGGATATTGAGGTCTCCAATACAATTATATTAGAGCTTATATGATTTTTCATGTCCATTAGTAATTGTTTTATGTAGCTGAGTGCGCTGGTATTTGTCACATATATATTTATGATTGTTATCTCTTTCTCTTGAATTGTTCCCTTTACAAGGATATAGTGACCTTCTTTGTCTCTCTTAATCAGTCTTGGCTTGAAATTTACTTTGTCTGCAAATACAATAGCTACCCCTGCTTTTTTCTGGGTTCCTGTCACATGAAGTATTGTTTTCCATCCTTTGACTTTCAGTCTATGAATTTCTTTTTGAATTAAATGTGTTTCTTGTATGCAGCATATTGTTAGATCTTGCTTCTTACTCCATCCTGCCAGTCTGTGTCTTTTGACTGGTGAATTAAGACCATTAACATTGATGGTTAAAAGTGATATGTATTGATTACCCTTGTCATGTTATTTTCCTGTTGTTGGCTCCCCCTTTTTACTTTTTTTTTTTCTTTCCCTCTAATTGTTTGCCTCTCCTTTTGAATTCCTTCTGTTAGGGTTCATGGAGGTGTAGTTCTTATTATCTCTTTCTAGAATATCCTTTAGAACATTTTGGAATGCTGGCTTGGTGGTCACAAATTTCCTCAGATGTTCTTTGTCATAGAAGTATCTTATCTCTTCATCAATTTTGAAAGATATTTTGTAGAATCCATCAATCTGGACTGAAAGTTGTTTTCCTTTAGAAGTTATAGTACTTCACTCCAAGCTCTCCTTGACTTGAGTGAGAGTTTGTACTGACAAGTCAGCTGTGATTCTGATGACCTTTCCTTTGTAGGTAATTTTTTTCTTTTCCCTAAAAGCTTTTTTTTTTTTTTTTTTTTTTGGTACCGGAGATCTAATTCACAACCTTGTGCTTGCCAGGCAGGCGCTTAAGCCATTGAGCTAAATCCCCAGCCCCCTAAAAGCTTTTAAGATTGTATTCTTGTGTTGAATTTCTGAAGTCTTGACTATGATATGCCTGGCTGTAGATTTTTTTTTTGATCATTGCTAATTGGAGTTCTATATGCCTCACTTATTTTTTATATCAAATTCTTTTTCTCTACCAGGAAAGTTTTCTGTCATGATGTCTGTGAATATGTTTTTAATGTCATTTGTGGAATCTCCTGCTTGTTCATTGACTCCAATTAATCTTAAGTTATTCTTCTTTATATCATCTAGCAGCTGCTAGATTGATTTCTCATGGTCCCTTGCTAGTTTTGAGAAATGTTTCTTTTCCTGGTTGCTAACTGCAAGTCTGTCTTTGATATATGAGATCCTATCTTCACATTGACCCAATCTGCTTTGAATACTTTCAGTGGAGTTTTTATTCTCCTGCATAACTGCTTGAACCTGCTGTGTGTATTCCACTTCTTTCCTATGCTGCGCTTCCATAATTTGCTTAAGCTTGTCTTTTTTCATCTGTGCCTGCTCTAACATTGCAAAGCATGGTGTGTGTTTTGGTAATCTCTGTAGTTATTTGAGAAATTATTTCTGATTTCAATTTTTCCAGAGCCTCAGTTAATTGCTTTGTTGTTACCATTTTGGAGGGATCTAGTGGAAGATGCTTTTGGATTGTCCCACCTCAGTGCTCTCTAGGTTTGCCTTTGGTGAACTGGATGTCTGAGGTTGCATTTTATTTAAGTGTCTTCTCATTTCTTTTCTTTTTTAGTTTAATTCCTGGGGTGATGCTTGTAAGTTACGTATGGTTGGTTGCTTTGTCAGTGATATTTAGAACTCTTTGGTGATGATTATTTCTCTGAGGTTTCATTCAGGTATAGCTGTTGGAAGATCTTACCTTTTCAGTTTGTTGGAGATTAGAAGCTGTTGCTCATTTGGCTAAGTCCCTGGTTCTTTGGCACTGTGCCAGAGTGTTTTCTGTGACCCTTAGTTAATCTCACTCATGGATTATCAGGGTCAACAGCTATTTATTTAGAACAGTGATGTCCGTCTTGGATGTAGGGGTACCAATAGCATCAAACACAGCCCATAAAACAACAAGCTGAACTAACCCTTGATTTGCAATTTTTAACCATATGAACTAGTTTTGTGATTATATAACAAAATGTAAAACAAGCCAGATAATTATGTGCAGTATGTAAATCCATAATGTGTCAGTTTTGCTCTTGGGGTTAAAATTTTTATGAATTAAGGAGATGGATGATACAGAAGTCAAAAAAGAAAGAGAATAAAGTAAGGTTGGAGGACAAAGATGGGTTCTGCCAACTTGGGGAAAACTGGTGTAAAAAACTGAAAGAAAAGTGAGATGGAAGAGATAAAAGGTAGAATAAAACAGAACCACACCCACAGAAAGGATAGGAACCACTGTCATACTCTTAAACATTGAAAGAGGAAGAGAAATAAAAAAATAAACTGAATAAAACAAAACAAACAAAAAAAGAGAAAACAAACAAACAACAAAAACAAAACACAAAACCAAGAGTCTACTTCCAGGATTTTCTTTGGATTCACTGTTAGACAGCCTGTGGATACAGAGTCCTGAATCATGCCACTGTATTCCAACAAGCTAGCTGTTGCTTTATGGTAAAGTAGTAGATGACTTTAGCAGGCTGCCCCATGGCCAGACTCATTGGGCTTGCTGCAGTCCAAGCAGTTTCCATGGGTGTGTGCCCAGCTAGGAGCTGCTGGAGGAAGCCAGCAGCAGTTCGGGTTCCGGGCTTAACCAGCCTGGCTCTAAAATGGCTCCCAGCCAATTGTTCTCTCCCTCCTCTGCACTCAGTGCCAGCCAGTGCCATCCTCCATGTCCGCCGCTGCTGTGTCTCTCTGCAGAGGCCTCTGACGTTGCTAGCTGCCACCATTACTGTGACCGTGCCTCCCAGGTTCCAACAGCTCCTCTCACGGTTAGTCTGGCTCTGGGCAAAGACACCGCCAGCTACTGTAGCCTTTGTCTTCATTGAAGATTTTCTTTTTACTCTCTCTGTGGGCTTCAGTTCATACTTCAGATTCTTCTGAAGTCCAGGGAACCCACTCCCTCCCTTTTTGTCTTCCACATGTTGGTGTCTGGACAGTGTCTGGACAGTGACTCTCAGAGAGGCTGGTTTCTCTGCTGCTTACTGCTCTGCCATCTTCCCTTTGGTTGTTTTTGAAAAAATGTGTTTATGAGTTTTCTGATGCATTCCTGTAAACCCATCATTTGGTAGACTGAGGCAGAAGCATTTTGAGTTCCAGGCCAGCCTGGACTACATAATGAGTTCAAGACCAGCCTGAATTACATAGCAAAACCTGTCTCAAAATCAAACAAACAAAACAAAGGTGTTCTTCTTATGAAATATTTTATAAATACAACTATATTTTTAAATTTTTTTTTTATTTTTAAGGTAGTAAAATACAACAGAGTAAGACAGAACAAAGCCAATCGAGACAATGCAGTGAAATTGGTACAGAACTTCACAGCAGGTTACTGGGATAACAGTAATAGGTATATAGTATATCTCGTTATCTTCACAATAGTTGTCCTTTCAATCACATACAGCAAAATCAAACCAAAAACAAAACATTATAAAACCTATCAAAACAGAATATTGAATAGAGCAAAACAATAAGAGTGAAAACAATATTGGCCTTCAAAGAGAAGACAGAAGGAAATCCCCCGTATTTGCTGTATTGAATACGGTCATCCTTCTAAGAGATGCTCAGACCTCTGGCCTCTGGTTGCTAAGGGGTGAGGCATGGGGTATTTGATTCTCAGACCATGTACCAGTAGGCTCACAAGAGACGCTGATTGGTTCTCTTCCTGGCTTGTCCGCTGCAGCTGCTTACCAGGAAGGCAGGGGGGGTGGTGGTGGTGGGCATGTTGCTTTCTTGCTCGGTGCCCTGAGTTCCAACATGGCTGGATCTCGGGAGACCCTGACTGGTTCTCTCTACAACTCGATTTTTATCACAGATATGAAGTATAGGTTTTTGTAAAAATATACTCCTATATCTATCTCCCAGATTAAGGAATGAAATATGACCAGTCTTCAGAGCCCTCTGTGCCTTTTTCTAACTGTCCTATTTGCTTTCTAGAAGAGAGCCAAGCTGGTTAAAATTCTAAATAGTAACCATTCCTCATATTTTCATTACTACTTTCATTACATGTTTTCTTAGACAACATAGGTTCCTACTTTGGAAATTTTATGTAAATGATACTAAGCTGCTCATATTCTTTTACTTCTTTTTATTGTATATATTTTTGAGATTGACCTATGTTGATGTATAAAACTGGAGTTCCTTATTTTCATGTGTGTGTGTGTATAGTTATATATATGTGTGTGTATATAATGATTTGTCCTTTTTCTTGTCATTGATTCATTCTCTGTCTTAGAAATAAAATGCTGTGAGCATTGTTGTATATTCTGCCTTTGGTAGGTTTTTAAAAAATTCTTTCAATGCAGAGGAAAAAAGCATTTAGTTATTGTGTAACCATGGTATTTTAGTAACAGTCTCCTACCTGTCCACATTTACATACATATATTTTTAATTCATTTACATGCTGACAGGATAATTTCACAGCTGAATGTTCTGAGCTGAAATTCATTTTCTATTATTTAAATGACATGTATGAAATTTCTGAATTATTTTTCTTTAATTTCACATTTGAGCAGTGAATAAGTCACCAAAACCAGCCTGGAAGCCAGGATTGAGGCTCTGTTTAGTAGCTTTGAGATACAGGAGAAAGTTACCTGTTTTACTTGTTTGTTTTTGTGTAGTAAACCATCCCAAAAGCTAATGGCATAAAGCAACAACAATGCATAATACTTCATGAATCCTTATGTTAACTGAGTGCTCTTTTACTTTGCTCTTCTGTTGGTGGAGAGCCATTCATGCAGCAGCATTCACCTGGGAGGTTTGCCTTCATATAGCCTCTTGTTCCATGGATCTCCTCTTCTGATGTCCTTCTCCATCCTGAATAACCTGCACCTCTTCTGGGTGCCAAGAAGACAGGTCCCATAGTGCAAAGGCGTCACCTTCCTAAGCTGTAAATATTGAGAGAAGTAACGTCCTTGTTACTTTTGTAGGATACTGTGAGTCCCAAATGAAGTTCTACATTAAATTATAAATCATTACTTTGTCAAGGTTCTTTGGGTAATATAGACCTATTAGCTTATGCAAAGAGTTGTTATAGTTGATACTTTGTGTCAACTTGAGAAGTTAGAAGTTTAAGCCACTCAGCAGGAGCCAGGATCCTTACCTTGCAAACATTCTAAGCCTGTGCAAGAGGAGGGCATGGAGATTTTGTGGTTGCTACACCCACCTGGGGTAGATGGATGTGAAGGGTGGGGGGACTGGTAGTCTGCTTACAATATAAGGGCCTTTTGCTCTTGCTGCTTTTGCTGTCTTCTGCTGCCTTGAAGGTTGCCCTCATGCTCTGTCACCTGCCTTGGGGCCACCTGATTATGGACTGAAACCTCCACAAACTGAGCTAAATAAACCTTTCCATCCTTACTTTTGGGTGTTGGGTATTTTATCTCAGCAATGAGAAAAAGATAATTCTAAGACAACATTTTTGTGAGGAACCCAAGGAATCCAAATCAGAAGTAGATGTACAGACAGAATCTAAGATTACTTTCTTGGGGCAAATTGTCTCCAAATACCAACTTTCCCTATACATGACCGTCATTTTCCCTTTTTGGCTTTTTCTGTTTGCATGTATGTTGGAAAATATTTCTGCTCTTAAAATGACACTCTTTGCCCTCAAACTACTAGGATTCCCTGAAATCAGTGGAAACTGACTAGCCATCAAAAATAATTGAGTAGTGAGTCTGATTCAGACTCCTATAAAACAGACTTAATTGGGCTAGTCTAGCTAACGGCCTCTCTTGATCATCTAGTTCAGAGTGCTCCATGTGCCCATTCCCTTAGGTGGAAGGAGCAGCCAGAGCCTGAGGGGTTACATTTGGCAGGTAACCCAAAAGTTGTCTCTGATCAGCATTGTATGAATGCAAGATAATGGCTGATAACTTTTTGGTGCTACAAAGATATGGCCATCTGTGGTCAGCCCCTGTTTGTATGTCTTTTCCCTCCTCGTATCACTTGTCTTTCTTTGGTCCCCAAACTGGAGGTTGACAAACACTGAGCTGTGATACAGGATATTTTAGAAGAGGAAAGAATGGAGAGTAAACTGGAGAAAGTATAAAAAAGAAAAGCAGGGCAGTGAAAATCTCTTTTCACTGTATAATAATCCTTGAACCATATGTTTTCCCTGTCACATAACATGTTTGCCTCTGAGAAAGGGAGTGGGCAGGAAGCAAAGGAAGATCTTTCTGGGGCTGGCCCTCTGTTGCTGTTGCTTTTCCTCTGCAGTCCTCTCTGTGTTACTCACTTAGCTCCTCGCCATTGAGCATCCATCTCTCTTCTCATCTTCCTTTCAGCCTCTGTGCTCAAGGATACCACATTTCCTTGTTTCCCTATGCACTATTAAGTCTCTTGCTTCAGGGTCAGATTGACCAGAAAGAGGTGTGTTTTTGCTGAACCAAGGTAATGCTTTGGAGATGGTTTCGCATGGGAGCATCTTACCTTTTGGGAGTAAAGAATGGGGGGAATAAAATGTCTATACTTAAACTCTCTTTCACTCCTGTTTCCCTCCTACTGATTCTCTACATATTAATGCATGAATTTTGTTCTTGCCTAGTGAGATGGGAATGTAAATTTTTTGAACAGATGTCATTGACAGTCTTAAAATGGTGTGGGTGAACCAGGCTGCTGTTCCTGATTGTCACTGAACTCTGAGCTCTGAGAAATGTAATAGGCTCTCATGACTTAGGAAATGTATCACTTTGCTAGGATGGCCACAGCAGATCCATAGACTGAGTGACTTAAACAACATTTTATTTTCTCAAATTCTAGAAGTCAGAAGTTGGAGGTCAGTATGTTGGCAGAATTGATTCCTTCACAGGTCTCTCTCCTTGGCTTGTAGATGGTTTCATTTTCCCATCTTTATTTGGTCTTCTGTCTGTAACTTTGTCTCTAAATTTCCTTATCTTTTAATGATATCAATCATATTGGATTAAAACCAACCTTATGGAACTCTCAATGTAATTACCCTTTTAAAGACTATCTCCAAATGCAACCACATTCTGAGACATTAGACACATTAATTTTGATGGTTCAGCCCCTAATTGGAACTTTATATACACTGAAATGCTTATTATTAAGTCATTCAAAGAGAATCTCCTCTAGTCTAGTTGGAGCCCAAGGAAGACTAGTCCTGAAGAGTTACACAATGGCCTTGGGTCAATGTATGTCATCTATGCTTCAGTTACTGTTTATTGTGTGGTTAATAAAACCACATATGTGAATTGTTGGCCACAGTAAGTACTCAGTATATGCTGGCTATTATTTTTCTTCCTTAAAATTTCCAAGAGGTATCAGGTGTTTTACTAGTGAACCATCTAAATTCTAGATACACAATTTTGGAAAAAAATTTTAAACATGGATTATTTTTCTGTTAATATTTGCGCAAACTTGTAATGATATTAACAAGTCACTAAAAACCTCATTGTGAGACTCTGTAAAAAGTAATATTTTTAGCATTAAAAATATTAGTAACATTAGCAAAAATTATATTTTATAATTCATATGCCTTTTTTAAAATATATATTTTTAAAGAATTTTTTAGGTGTTTTTGGTGTTGTATCCTTTGAAAAAAATGGCACACTTTTAAAGGTTTTTAAAAAATTGTTACTAGTGCATGTTTGCTGTATATAGTAATTATACTCATTGTGGGAAGTTGGTACACATACATAACACATCTTCATTCTTTTTACTTCTTCTCTCCTTCCTCCATCTCTAGGTTTCCTTCTTATCTGCAAAATGTTTATCTCCCTGTTTCTTATTATCTGCCATTTACTTTGCTTTTAAAATTCTTTATACTTTGGGTTTCTCATAAAGAGAAGCCATGCAATATTTAAACTTGTGTGTCTGACTTGTTTTACTTAATGTCATTGTCTCAAGGTGCATCTGTTTTCCTATAAATGACTCACATTTATTCTTTATAGCAGACTCTAATACTCCATTCTGTATAAATGCTATATTTTCTTTATCCATTCATCTGTTGATGGGCATGTCTAATGAGCCACTATTTCAGAAAGTTTATCCTATAATTATTCTATTAACTCTACTGCCTAGAAAATACCTATTTAGAACTATTCACCTGTTTTTGGGATTAGAAATCTTCTTCCCCAGACATTTGCAGGCAAGTGGACTTTTAGCCGGATACAATGTAGTCTGTTTCAGAAAGTTTGAATGTGTCTCTGAAGCTATTGTAAATATTTTTTTACTCACTGTAGTGTCTAGAGGAAGTAAGAATGATATAACAATTTTAATTACACATTAATTTTTTTGTTTCCTTAGTTATTATTAGTTTTGTTTTTTATTTCCTTATTTTATGCTCTCTTTGAAAAAGATAAACTCAGAGAAAGCAGGGGTTGAGACTGTGGCAGTTCTGCTGACTTGTTGTGTCCCTGTGGACACTACAAGGCCCACAGCAGGGGAAGCTGGGGAGCCTGTGCCAGGAGGAAGTTGAGTTCAAGGCCAACCTGAGTGCTTGCTGTGGGCCTGCATTTAGTTCTGGAGGCTGCCAGGGTGAGTAGAACTTGGAGCTTCCAAGATCATAGACTCTGACTCAAATCTGAGTGGCAGATGTTAATTACCCAATCACACAGTTTTATATTAGACTTAAGCTTCTGAAGAAATATGTGTTGTGCTGTGAGCCTGAAAAGAGACGGTTGGGTTCCCAGATGGAAGTCACCCTGAAGACGTGTGATCTGGGGCCTGAAAATTGAGTATGTGGAACTTGGGTTAATGCATGCAGTGGGGCCATGGGAAGGGTGAGAGGAGAAATGGTGTGTGGCAGAATAAACAACTCTGCAAAAAAGCCCACATGATTGATATTTTCCTAGCATTTACTTTCTTTGCAATGTTTGTGGTATAGCCTATCTTTACATGGACCTCCTCCATGAATAAATGTTTCTTTTTTAGCCTGGAAATTTAAATGGATCACAAAAGCTCTTCAGTTTAAAATGTATTTTAGAGATTTGAGAAGAAGATAAGCTCAATTAGGGCAAAAAGTATCTGAATATAAAAAGTACAAAGACTCATTAGCAAAGATAGATATCCTATGATATATTTAGAGCTAGTTTAAAGAGAAAATTGTCAAGATAATTTGGCAATGCTCTCTGTTTAATAATTAAGGGAGTTACTCCTCATACTACTGAATGTTACTCCTCTTACTACTAAACAGTCACAGACAAAAATTCACTCAAGGAGATCTCATTCATTAAAATAGTATTCACCATCTGCTCCTCTTCCACTTTTGAAGTGGAGAGGATGTCTTACTTTTTAAGATGGTAAAATGCATTATGCATATGATTTAAAAACTGATTTGTCTTCTAAGGACACTTTCCTGTAATGGTGGGAAATATTTTGTAAATGTTTTAGTAATAACTGAATTGAGTGTCCCTAGCATTGTTTAGTACTGTACTTGCTTATAAAACCATTAGAAAAACCATTACTCTTCAAGGGTATGAGAGAGAAAAAGAAACTATATAGTGCCCTCGCAGAGCTCTCAGCTTGGTTCCTGGCATAACACACTTTATTTATTTATTTAGGTGTTATTTATTATTTAGATTTATTTATTTATTTATTTACATGCCCCCACAACTCCAATGGGTTTGATATCCAGGCTGGCCTGGAACTCATGAGCCTCAGCCTCCTGAGTAGCTGGGATTATAGGTGTGCACCACCATAACTGGCTTGGCAGGCTCTTTCTATGTTGATTCTAAGTGTTAATTTCATTGTCTATGTACAGCTACACTGCCCAGGAAGAAGGTTGTTTTATCTGACTGGTCACATGTAGGAATTTGTATACTTATAAACATTTAGGTCAGAATTACTCTTTTGTTATAGTATTTTGTAATTACTTATAATTTTATCTTAATTTAAGAAAACTAGGGCTAGGCATGGTGCCACATGCCTGTCATCCCAGCTACTGAGGAGGCTGAGGCAGAGGATGAGAAGTTTAAGACCATCCCGTGTAATTTAGTGAGACCCTGTTTCAAAATAAAATGAAAAAGGTCTGGGGATATACCAAAGTAAAACAAAGGAAAACAAAAACCTTAAGAACTATGCATGGTGGTGCACACTTGTATAATCCTACCATTCTGGGAGGCTAAGGCAGGAATGAGGGTTGAAAATTTGAGCCCAATTTGGGCAGTGTAGTCACTTAGTAGGACTGCCTAAAAAAAAAAAAAAGAAAACAAAAAGACTGAGGATGTAGCTTAGTCTAAAGGCTCTGGTTTCAATTCCTAGTATCATAAAAACAAAACAAAATAAAACAAGGGGTAGGGATATAGACCAGTGGTAGATTGGTGGAGTGCTTGCTTGCCTAGCATGTGTGAGTCTGTGAGTTCAAATCTCTGGCACTGAAGACCAAAAACAACCCCACTAAATTTATGTTTTGGTGCCTATAGGTAATTTTCCCCCCCATATAAAAGTTTCTTTGTTTTCCTCAAAGCAAGAATATTATTTGTAATGTAGCATTTCTACAAAAATATGTCATTCAAATGCAGAATGTAATGTAATTCACGTACATATTTTGTATTTCCTTATTCATTTGGAATAATCATCAGAATTCTTAAAAATTTTAACCTCCCCCCCTTTTTTTTGCCCCATTTCTGGGTATTGATCCCAGGTCCTTGTGCATGCTTTACCACTGAACTACATTCCAGCCCACAGAATTGTTTTAGACAAGATTTGCATTAGTGACTAGGTTTTTAGTTAACTTTTAAAATAATTTTTCACTTTAGTTTGGCTGACCTATGTTGTTAATAACTGAAGTTATAGAAGCAGGCAACAAAGTGAGAGAAGTACTTTGGTATCTGCTTGTCTTTTTTTTTTTTTTTCTGTTACTCTCTTATCAGTTACCTTCCCACATATGATTCACAGTTCTCTCTTTGCTCCTTGTTCCATTCATTTGTGCATTAATTTTCCATTAACTTGTTCCATTAATTTTCCCCTTCACTGTAATCTGAGCTTCAATCTCTTCTGTGCAGACATCCAACTCTTGTGATAGAAGCAATTCTTGATCTTGTCACATGAATGTGACCCACAGTTCTAAGCTTTCCCAGATTCTTTAAATTAGCATGTTTCTATTTCTGTACATATTTCTTCTTTTTTTTCTATACATATTTCTTAAGTAGCATGATAGAGTCCTGTATTTTCAGTCAGACATCCTTTGAGGCAAACCAGCTTACCTCATTTACTATTATCACTTCTTTTTCTAGTCATGAGTTCTTATTTTTGAACTCTATAGTTTTCTTTTTCTTTAGTAATTTCAATAGCATGAGTAGTAAAGTTTGGTCTTTAGGCTCAAAAAAAGGGGTACATTGTTACGGTAAAAATGACTGTGTGTTATGTAATCATTCCCTTCTTTTTATTACTTTTGGATTTTTTTTTTTTTAAGTCTGTTTGAGACAGCCTCGCCATGCAGTTCAGGCTGGCCTTGTGCTCACTTTGTAGCCCAGGCTGGTCTTGAACTTGCACTGATCCTCTTTCTTCAGCTTCCCGAGTGCTATTTTTGGAGTTTTTTCTTACTGAAAATTCTAAAATACTTCCAATCAAATTATTGTCAGGGCTAATTGTGTTTAAGAAAAAAGATTTATGGTAAATATGGTGAGTTCTCATTGAATAGTAAATGCTATTAATAATCATCAAAATTTTTACCATTACATACACAATTATATATGATATACATCATATCCACACATATGTATATACGTATATAATCAGTACTTAATCATCAAATTTTTTACCACTACACACACACACATATGATATACATTATATTCACACATATGTATATATGTATCTAATCAGTACTCATTATTTGTAGTATAAAGTCATCACGAGACTCAAATTAATGAATATTGAGCTATTCTGCCTAGAGAGATGAAGGGTTTGGGTTCTGCCAGCCTCCAATGACATTTTTGTCAACCAATCAACATGTAACCTTGTTTTATGTGTATTTATATTTAAAGATACACACACACGCGCACACACACACCCAAATATGCACTCATGTTCTTGGGGAAACATTAAAAACAGAAAAAAATACATAGTAGTCTCATTTATTTAATCTTGACCTGTAACAACCATTGAGAACAGCAAATGAAAATAATTCTTTTTTTTTTTTTAAAAACAATTTAGATTATTTAATTGGCTTTGTTATCAGGCTTATTAAAAGCTGGGTCCCTTTGTATAGAGACCAATCACCAGTTTTAAAGCACTTTTATTTCACTGTTCAAAGCAGAAATTTATCTTCATGATGTTAACCTTATGTCTTGAATAAAAATTCTGATTTTTTTGTCTTTTTGAGACAGGGTTTTGCTATGCAGATCAGGCTGGCCTTGAACTCATTTTGTAGCCTAGACTGGCCTAAAACTCACAGTAATCCTCCTGCCTCAGCTTCTCAAGTGCTGGTATTACAGGTGTGCGCCACCAACGCTGGCAAAATCCTGATTATTTTAATGTGCTGGAGTTTGCTAGGAAATTAGGTACTACATTAAATTTTAATAAAGATTTGAGAAAACATCATAACATTTTAGGGAACTAAGCTACCGTTATATGGAAAATGTACTTTTATGTAGAAAATCATTTTGCCCAATGGTGTAAGTTAGACTTTCTTGGTTTTTTAAAGGCATTACTATTTTTTATAGCTACAAATGAGTTTATATTTTTATAGAGTATAATAGATTAATTTTCTGGCATGTCTTTATTAGAGATTCAATTCTTTATTAACTTCAGTTCTAAGCTTCACAGGCTAAGCTTGACTATCACTCTAATTGTACTGCTTCGTACATTTGAAATAGAGCCTTTTAAAAATATCTCTTGCCCTAAATCTCTTCCTATGAGTCACTATCAATTTTCTATAAAGTTTAGGAAACCCTAGTAAGCAACAGAACAACTTTTCAAGAAACCCTGAGTAGCTGCTACATTTGATAGATAAACAAATCTATAATAATTAGCTTTGTAGTCACTGAAAGCATACAGTGTACCTTTAGCTTCTAAATACCTGACATTGAAAAAGCCACTAATGGTTTTGTAGTAGTATTAGTTGTTATTTCATTAAACTGATGTATGATGCTTCCAGAATTATATTCAGGATATATAGTGCTCTATTTGTGCTAGTGGGTAAAAGCATTTCTTGCAATGTAACTTTAAAGAATAGGTCTTTACATTTCAGCAATTGGGAGATTGAGGCAGGAGGATCACTGTGAGTTTGATGTTAGCCTGAGCTACAAAATTGGAACCCTGTCTCAAAAAGACAAACAAACAAACAAACAAACAAAAAATATATATATGACCTTAAAAATAGAACATAAAAGTTATTAAACACATAATGACTTTATATCTTCAGTAGAAATTTAAATTCATGCATAAAACCTTCTTTATAGATTTGTGCTCATGTTCTTTAAAAGTATTAAATGACCAGCTAATAGCTTATGTGACAGGTATCTATCAATCGAATTATTTTATGCACACTTATGATTGAATTTAAATTCTTACCAAAGATTTTAAAGAAGAGTAGACTCTTTCAAATTGGAACATAATTTGCCTTGGGATAAATTGTTAAGATATTACCATTTTTTGCCTGGTAGGCATGAAGTCATGAATTCGATCCCTGGTACAAAAAAAAAAAAAAAAAAGATACTGCCATTTTTAGATCTCTTAGAAGTGTGTAGCACATTGATAAAAGTATATAGTTCTGTGTATATATATATATATATATATATATATATATATATATTATACATAGTGTATTTAGACTGCTGTAACAGTTTACTTAGACTAGGTGGCTTATAAACAGCAGAAATTTATTTCTTAACGCTCTGGCGGCTGGGAAGTTCAAGATCAAAACAGTTATGGACTGAATATCTGGTGAGAGTTTGCTTTCTGTTTCACAAATGGCCTTTTCTCAGTGAGATCTCACATGGCAGAAGAGGAAAAGTAGCTCTCCTGCTTCTCTTTTTAAATTAATTAATTAATTACTATATTTATTTTTAGTACAGAGAATTGAACTCAGCACCTTGCACTTGCCAGGCAAGCGCTGTGCCACTGAGCTATATTCATGGTCTCTGCTTTTCTTTTATAAGGATACTAATCCTTTCTTATGTGAATGAAGCCCTCATAACCTAATCACCTACTAAAGGCCTTACCTCCTAATGATCGTCTTACGGGTGGTTAGTATTTCAGCATATTAACTTAGGAAAAACACAAATATTTAGCCTATAGTATTCCACTTTGGGCTCCCCCAAAATTCTACTCTTTTCACTTGTAAAACATACTCATTATATCCCAACAGCTCCAGAGTTTTAAATTGTTCTAATATCAACTCTAAAGTCTAAAATCCAGAGTCTCATGTAAATATCATCTAATTTAGATACGTTAGACTCAGGATATGATTCATCCTGAGGCAGATTGCTTTCTAGCTTGCAACCTAAAGCCAAATAAATTACACACTTTCAAAATACAGTGGTGGGACAGACATAGGATAGGCATAGCCATTCCAAAAGAGAAGCATAGGTAAAGAGAAAGGGATAATGGAGTCTAGGTATATCCAAATGATGAGGCAAATTCTTTGTTTTGTTTTGTTTTTTTAAAGAGGAAAGTTATATTTTGATTTCCTTGAAATTGAAGGACTTAAGAATAATCCTCTTTGGGGTCAATGTTCTATACCCTAAGCTAGTAGGGTAGATATCTCACCTTCTAGATCTACTGAAGTGGACTGAATGTCCTGTCCCCACAGTTCTACCCAATAGGAGTTGCAGCTGGCTGACTGTGTTCACATGGCTTAAGGTAGAGACCAAGCTGTCTGTCTTGTAGTTTTATTTTGTCATAGAGGACATAGGCTCAAGATCTCTGGATCTTCTAAATGTGGTGGTAGATGCCTATAATCCCACCACTCAGGAGGCTGAGGCAGGAGGATTGTCACAAATTCAAGGCCAGCTGGAACTACACTGAGACTCTGTCTCAGAAAACAAAACTAACAAAAAAAAAGATTTCTTGATCTCCTTTAAGATTGTTCTTCCTTTGTCTTGGAGAATTGTGCATGGCACATTCTTAGTCAAACAGCCCTGTGGTTCATAAATCTAGAGTGTGGCAACCATTCTTCCTTTTTTTGTCACCTTCTCTTTTAGTAAAATTGTTTCCTGTAAGGGTGGCTAATTAAGTCAAATCTGTGGTTCACACCTGCACTCATCTCCTTATCTTAGGATGCTTGCACATACCCTTAATATTCTTTCCTGCATACCTTTCTCTTTCTTTCTTTTTTCCCTGTATGGATAGGTTGAAATTTTTCAAATCTTTCATTTTTGCTCCCGTTTTGCTTTATAATTGTCTTTAAATCATATTTCTCTCTCTCTGTCTTTTTTTTTTTTTTTTGTGGTACCAGGGACTGAACTCATGACCTTGCACTTGCCAGGCAGGTGCTTATGCCACTGAGCTAAATCCTCAGCCCCATAGTTCTCTTCTTAGATTTTGTAATAAAGTCAGGAAGAGCTAAGCCATGACATTTTGCTTAGAAACAGTTTCAACTAAATATTCAATTTCATTGCTTGTATAAAACACTGGAAATGAACATACTTCACTCAACTTCTTTGCCACTTTTATAGTTATTTTTATTTTTTGGTTTTTCTTTGAGACAGGCTCTCACTGTCTGTTCTAGGCTGGTCTTGAACTCACCATGTAGTCTAGGTTGGCCTTGAACTTGCAGTGGTCCCCCTTTCTCAGCCTCTGGAGTGGTGGGATTATAGGTGCTACCATACCTGGCTTTTTTTTTTTTTGCCACTTTATAATAATGCTTGCTTTCTCTGCAATGTTCAATAATGTGTTCCTTGTTTATATCTGAGACTTCCTTAGATTCTTTACTTATTCTTACCATCATTTTTACCTAAGTAGTTCCTGAGAACATTGAGGCTCTTTCTGTAACTCTTTCTTTCAGAGCCTCATCAGAATCACCTTTAAAAGTCCATTCATGGCAGTGTAGAGTTTTCCTAGCAGGTACCTACAAACTCTGCCAGGCTCTACCTTGGTACCCAGCCCTAAAGCTGTCTCTGCATTTAGTAGATATTCATTATTAGCAGGACTTTTTTTTGTAAAGTCTGTACTAGGACTCTTCAGAGAAACAGAACTGGGGGCACGGGGAGAGGAATGAATGAATGAGAATAAAGAGATTCATTATGAGGGATTGGCTCATGTGATTATGAAGGCTAAAAAGTTTCATGATCTGCTATCTGTAAGCTGGAGTACCACAAGAACCAGGGTGTAGTTCCAATCGAAGTCCAAAGGCCTGAATACTGGATGGGGTCAGTGGTGTAAGACCTAGTCTTAATCCAAAGGTCCAGAAATCAGGAGCTCTGGTGTCCAAGGGCAAAAGAAGATGATATCCAGGCTCAGAGAGCAGATAAGTGCCTTTGTCTGCCATTTTGTTCTTTTCCAGACCTCAGTGGAGTGGATGGTGCCCACTCAGATTGGTGAGGCCAGTTATTCTTTTGACCAATTCAAATACTAATCTCATCTGGAAACACTCTCACACATGTAGAAATACTTAACCAAGCTTTCTGGGCATACCTAGTCTGGTCAGGTTTACACATAAAATTAACCATTCTGTAGGGCCTCTTAAGGATATTTCACATGTTTGAAAAAATGAGATGAAGAAAACTTTATTTCTTTTCTCCTCTTTCCTGTCTTTTCCTCTTCTGTTCTGGGTATAGGACCCAGGAACCTTGTACATGCTAAGCAAGTGTTCTACCACTGAGCTATACCCCCTGCCCAGAGATTCTGACAGCAACAGTCTAGAGTATATGAGGAGATAATGACCAAGAATTTTGCAGAACCACTACAAATGCAAGCCTCAGATTTAAAAAGTACTTTGAACACCAGGGAGAATAAAAAGAAAAGCACATGGAGGAACTTTAGAGGTCAATGGATGTTACAAAAGACTTTTGAGTAGCTAATATCCACCTCTTTGAGCTAGCTTTATTGGCATGTTGATGTGATTATAAATTCTCCTGTGCTGACCCTTTGATTTGTAATCACACAGCTGCATGAGTGTTTAAGCAACTGGGTGCTCTTGGTTTCCACAGTCTAAGAGAAGTGGACCTAGGAGAGATCTTCAGGATTCTAGTTCACAGTATTGAGCCATGCTAAGGAAACATATCAGAATCATTAGAATCACTTATTTTGTTTATTACATGAAACTTTTATAAAGAAATTAGAATATGTCCAGGAGAGCACTGAAAATAGAACCTACATAATACATTATGGTTATAAGTTGTTTTTAATCTTTCAAGTATAATTAAAAAGAATGCCAAGAATAGTAACCATTTACTCTCCATTTCTTATTCTCCTAATATGAGAGAACTAACAAAGCAGGGTTTAGATTAGACTTAATGAATTTCCAGAGAGTAGGGGATAGTGGTCAAAGAGAACTTTGGCTTTAATCTGTAATATTTAAAGTTTTAAAATTGGAATTTATTCATATAAGTGTCATATAATTAACAATGAAAATAAAAATGATTACTGGATACAGTTTGTTAGATAAATATATATATCTTGTGTGTATCTGGATACATAGCCACATCTAGAAATATGTAGATGTAATACTCTTTGGAGATGAAGTCATAAGTAGGAAGATGTGATAATTAATTTTATGTATCAACTTTACTGAGAAGGGATGATGGTTGGTAAAATATTTCTATATACTCCTACCCAGTCAGTGAGTGCATTTCCAGAACAAATTAGGATTTGAGTTGGCAAACTGAATGAAGAAGAGCTGCCCTTACCAAAGAGGCTGGGTATCATTCAGTCCATTGAGAGCCTGAAGAGAACAAAACGATGGAAGAAACTGAGCATGGTGGTGCACACCTGTAATCCCAGCACTTGGGAGGCTGAGGCAGGAGAATCATTGTGAGTTTGAGACCAGCCTGGGCTACAAAGTGAACTCAAGGCAAGCCTGAACTGCATACCAAGACCCTGTCTCAAAAAAGACAAAACAAACACAAACAAACAAAAATGGAAAAGGGTGACATTTTTCTTTCTCTCTTTGAGCCTGGATAGCCTTCTTTTCTTATCCTTGGACATCACAACTCTTACTTTTTAGGACTTTGGACTTGGACTTAAACTATAGCTCCCCTAGACTGAGTGGATTACACTACTGGCTTTCCTGACTCTCCAGCTTGAAGATGTCAGGTTGAAGGACTTCTTGATTTCTGAAATCACACAAGCAATTTCTATAATAAATCTCTTCTTATCTATCTATCTATCTATCTATCTATCTATCTATCTATCTATCTATCTATCCATCCATCCTATTGGTTCTGTTTCATTGGAGAACCCTAATATAGAAGAAAACATTTTCTCCCTAAAATCAAATGAAAATTTTTATGTCAAAACTGCTTATCTTCTCATTGTACAGGGTGAGCAATTGCATCTTTCCTAGGACTATTGTTTTAGCTTGCCCTCCTGGACATGTTTTTCAAGATAATCACTTCCTAATCAGTTTTATCTTGCTGGGGAAGTTAGGTTTCCTTGTCTTCTTTTTCCTGGAGAGACAGGGTCACAAAATTGACTTTTCCCCTCATTGTAATATGTTTAAAGAGTTGAAAAAAATGTGTCTGCCATTAGACCTTGCTAGGTTGAATCACCTTTGGATTCTTCATTATACCATATATCCCAATCTCAAGGTGACAGATTTAACTAAACCAAATTTTTTTTCCTTGTGTGTAATATGAATTAGTATAATAGTTTGCTTTGGTGCTTTTTAAGCTTTTATTATAAAATTGTGTTTGATGGATACTGGGATTGCTAAGCAGCAGTGGTACTATACTTTTATATTTGTCACGTTTTAAAACTCAAAGTCTAAAAAGTATATTTTATAAAGTCAACATGCATATTCTTGTCTTGGACTTGTCAAGTTTTTGTGCTGTGATGGTGATAGTGGTGGTGGTGATGTGTTTTGTTTCACTTAAAGCAAAAGGATTACAAGAATAGAGATTGTTACTATTTTCTGTGAGAGTTTTTATTTGTATTTCTGAGTGATTTTACCTGGAAATATCTCAGTATTGAATTAATTGTTTTCCTTTTCTTTTCATTAGCATAAATTTCCTCTTCTCCCTCCCTCCCTCCCT